>SCLH01000309.1:6822-21687 GCA_004367855.1 Oikopleura vanhoeffeni | reverse complement strand
AAATGAAGTTTTCAAAATAAATGATAATTTTAACAACAAAGGCCCTACTTACGCGTACCTGATAATAATAATTTATCCTGTCAAAATACAGACGCCGATCTTCTGTAGTAATAAAACTGATAACTGTAATTTTCTTTGAAATTATTCACAAGTGAGACCTTATTTGCGATTAATTTTGTAGAGCTCAATTGGCGCCCCCTACCTAAAACTAAAAAAACGTCTAATCACGACCAGTGGACCCCAAACTTTGAAAAAACGTCTAATCACGACCAGTGGACCCCCAAACTGAAAAAAACGTCTAATCACGGACAGTGGACCCCAAACTTGAAAAAACGTCTAATCACGAACCAGTGGACCCCCCAAACTGAAAAAAAACGTCTAATCACGACCAGTGGACCCCGACATAACTTGAAAACACGGTCTAATCTGACCAGTGGACCCCCAAGATCTAAAAACGATCTCTTTCCGTTGGGGGACCTGAAACAACCGTGGGTGGAAAAAAAAGTGGGCTAATCAGACCAGAGGGACCCCGTAATCGATTATCATGGCGTAATAAAATGGACTACTGCTGGAATAAAATGAATGACATAAATTTACAGAAATCGTGAAATTTTGAAAAAAGCATATTTTGAAGCAAAGGAAATGTGGAGAAGGTTAGAAAAAATTGACCGTAAATCATTTTTTTCCCAGCAACATGACTCAATTTCGCTTGACAATAATTAATAATTCTAAAATCAAATCTAATCTTGATAATTGCCCTCTTTCTGCTGAAGAAATTGCAGAAAGTTTTCATCAATTACAGTGGAAGACCACGATGATATTAAAGATTACATTTTTTCACCAGAGCACTCCCTTAAAAATCCAAAAGGTAATATTTTCAAAATCCAAAAGTTGAGTGGAAGGTCTGATAAGCGAACTCTCTCCGTGCTGCGCTTATGTCATGTAAATCGGAATCACGTGGGAAATCTGGAATTAATAGCGTTTTCTCGCGAATTAAGTGAAGATTATATTCAAGTTCTGATGGAACTTGTTAATTCTAGCTTGACAACTGGTACTTCTTACGACTTTTGGAAATGTTCTAGAGTAACCCTGTCCCAAAAAAGGCAAAAATCAAAAATTGATTTCTGGTACAGGCCCATAAGTATAGGTGACGTGATTGGTTGTTGCGTGAAAAATTGTTGCAGCTCAACTACAATACTTTTAGACAAAATGATTTGATTTTTGATAATCAACATGGTTTTAGACGTAATCATGCATGTTCAACAGCAATTTTACAAATAAGTAACAATATTAAGAAAAACATTATCAAAAACCATTTTCAACACTTAAATCAGAATCTTCCAGAATTAATTTAAAAGAATTCCAGCACATGATGCTGGTATTATGTATTTCTTCTGGTTGAGCAGCTTTTCTAGAAAAAATCGGTTTTAAAATTTGTGCAAAATCCGTAGAGAAGTTAATGCAACCTTTTTGGCCCAAATGTCCATCAGTAGAAATGGAATCTCGTAAATTCAGATGAAAAAATCCATCGAGGCGAATGTTTTTTATAAAAACTCCATCTATAGAACTTTCATAAACTTGATTTTTATTTTTGTTAAATCTTCTATAAGTTGCCTTTTTAACCATATTTTTATGCATAGGCATGCATTTTTTTAATTTTTCAATAGATTTTTTATTACTTTTTGGACCTATAAAATGCGTATTGAAATCGCCACAAATGATATCAGCATATTTTTCAGAGTTTTTAGCTATTTTTGATAATTGTTTATAAAAATCATTTTTATCAAACTGGGTTTTAATTTTATATTTTACTGAATTGTCATTTGGTCTGTATACACTAGTGAAAAAACACTTGAAATTTTTATGTGAAAATTTAATTTTGCAGAAAAAATTTGTAACCGGTATTTGCTCGATAAATTTACTGAATTCTTCTTTCACCAAAATGGCTGTATAAGCTTGATTATCCGTGTCTGGGATACCTGTGTACATTTTAAATCCTGCGGGTGTTAACTTTTCAATGTCATTAACATTAAGATGTAACTCGTTTAACAGAAAAATAGCGGTTGTGTTATAGATCCTTGCAAGTTGATCAAATTTTTGAATCGAGCTTTTATTAAGATTTATATTAATAAAATCAAGATTTGGTAAACCGCTTATTTCTCTGTCATTAAGGTTTTCAGTGGTTCCTGTTATATTATCATAAATAATTGGTTGTACAAAATCAGTTGTATCGATTGGAAATTTAGTTTTTTTACTGTACAAATCAGAACAAAATCTTTCAGTAGCTTCTCGGAGTATACTTTTTGCAGGAGGGACATGTAAACCAATTGCTCGTTTGTAGAACATGCTAGAATGTACAAGGTTATTATTGTACAAATCTAATAGAAGTTTCAAAACATTTATGTCAAAAATTTTATCTAAAAAATAGTATTTTTGTCCAACAATAACCTTATTGTGGCCTTCTGAAATAAACCAAGCTTTGATTTCGTTAGCTGTGCAGTTATTTATATCGATTTNAGCCTGATGAACCGAAATTAAACTACTACTACTGATAAAATAATAATCAATTAAACAAAACTTTTAATCGACTTCGACGAAAAGTTCATATCGGCCTACTGCCAGTGTTACAGAAGATATTTGACGTGGAAATCAGTAGTAGATCTTTCCTTTACAAAATAGCCCTGACGCTCAACTTTGAATGGGACAAATGCTCAAAATTCGAATTTTTCCGAGTTATGGCAAATCGATATAATGATAAATATTAAAATAAATTTTCCCATATGAAAAATAGCTAAACAGTCATTTTAGAAAAGAGGAGAATCTCCGAATACATGCAGGACAGTGGTGAAAGCATCTTGAGCGAAATATAAATCCTAAAATCTCATCCCTACCAACTACGGTGACTGGACTTTCTAAAAATTTCCTTTGGTTCGAGATATAACAAATTTACTATTCGATTTCGGACCCAACATAGAGAACCGAATGGGAGCACCAGCGAAGGAAAAAGAGAGGATATAATATGCATTGAGTCAGAATAATAGTCGTTGTGCGTAATGTTTGGAATCCTCGGATGTAGTGGCATTAATACCTTTTTCAATCGATTCTGAAGAAAGCATGCGCTGTTTGATCGTACAATCGGCAAACACACCATCATCGGTAGGGTGTTTACCCGAACCAGAATCATCCATACACGCGCCAACGCCATTTGCAAACCTATACCTGGTACACCACGTCTAGAATTTTTTTTAAATATATGTTAATTTTTAGAAAATTTTTAATTTGAAATAAAACTGGGAAGTTGTATCTATTGTTAGAAAAAATTACCATTTTTACGCTCATGATTTCTAAATATCTAAAAATATACTTACGCATTAATTTCTCTAGATTGATCGGCATACCGGCAATGGATTTGTTCCAAATCAGCCAATTCATTGCGAAGTTCGGATACCGGTATAAAGTTGACCAAACAAAAACATATATCCTCACGTAACGGACACACATAGACGAGTCACATAAAACACCTCAGGCATGGAGGAGACAGAGACAAGCACAGTCCTGAAATTTTTTTTTGTAAAAATATATGACTTAGATGAATGAAAAACTATTTTAAAGCATAAATCAGGTTTTAAAAATCAAATTAATAGCTAAAAGTCACGTGATATAAAAATGATTTTAACAAAAATTTCAAACTGATAGTTTTTTTAAGACCCCTTTTTTGTAATAAAAATAACAGTCTTTTACAAAATGAAATTTTTGAATACAATTGTTTTTTTTTACAAAAAAATAATTCGATTCAATATTTTTTAATTTTTGTAAACGCGACTTTTTATAATAGTATTTTACCTCTACGTTAATTGGTGGGCGACGGTAAATTGACCAGCGCATTGTAGAATACAAAATTTCGTTGCCCAATATTATTTAAAATACCACCAAATAAGGTCGACAGAAATGGCTGCAAATGACCTTTCCGATGAATTAATTATACCCCAAATAGTCGACCAAATGCAATTTCACTCCGCCGGTGATGGTGATTTAAAACCACGCCGTCCAGTGTTAACCCGATCGCAATAAAGGAGGCAGGGACTTTAATCTGGTACGAGTCAGCGAAGTTCTTTATCGCATAATTGCATTGATCCCGACCTTTCGGGTTTCTCGACCATTTGGTTAAAAAGGATATAAGGCAATTACGCGACCATTACCATCGCCTCGTTTTGAAATTATTTTATATTGGTAAGTATTTCGTTAAAAACTCGAACAAACTACCGGGCAGTACCGGAACTTGAGGTCCCCCCTAGCTGCAGTGGACGATTGTGCTACGTCATCATTTTTTGCGACATAAAAATGTCTATCAGACAAAGGAGACAAACCAATCAAAAGCGTATCATTGCAAAAATTTTAATGATTAAGAATCACGGCGTGTGCTGGTGCACCAACGCATTCGCTGCATCGATTAGCAAGTTAGTGAAATGTTTTTTATATTTTCTAATATTGTTACTTATTTGTAAATTGCTGTTGAACATTGCATGATTACGTCTAAAACCATGTTTGATATCAAAATCAATCATTTTGTTCTAAAAGTATTGTAGTTGCTGCACAATTTTCACAGCAACACCCAATCACGTACCTATACTTATGGGCCTGTACCAGAAATCAATTTTTGATTTTTGCCTTTCTTGTGGACAGGGTACTCTAGAACTATTTCCAAAAGTCGTAGAAAGTACCAGTTGTCAAGCTAGAATTAACAAGTTCCATCAGAACTTGAAATAATCTTCACTTAGTTTCCGAGAAAACGCTTCTATATTCCAGATTTCCCACGTGATTCCGATTTAACTGACATAGCGCAGCACGAGAGAGAGTATTCTGCTTATCAGAACCTTCCCACTCACTTTTGGATTTGAAAATTATACCTTTGATTTTAAGGAGTGCTCCTGGTGAAAAAATGTACATCTTAAATCATTGTCTTTCACTGTATTGATTGAAAACTTCTGCAATTTCTTCAGCAGAAGAGGGCAATTCAACAGAAGATTTGACTTATTAAGATTATTGTCAAGCGAAATTGAGTCATGTTGCTGGGAATAAAAATTTAACGGTCAATTTTTCTAACCTTCTCCACATTTCCTCTGCTTCAAAATTGCTTTTTCAAAAAATTCACGATTTTCTGTACAATATATGTCATTCATTTTATTCGCCAAGTTCATGTTTATTACGCCATGATATGGTTATCATTCAACCGCTCAAAAACCAATGTGTGGTTTTAAAACTTCGGTTCACACTAAATTGATAATTTCAAGCTGATTGCTAATTTTTTTTGTCAATCACACTTAAATCAGAATCTTCCAGAATTAATTAAAAGAATTCAGAATGTAGCTGGTATTCAGTATTTCTCTGGTTGAGCAGCTTTTCTAAAAAAATGGTTTTAAAATTTGTGCAAAATCCGTAGAGAAGTTATGCAACCTTTTGGCCAAATGTCCATCAGTAGAAATGGAGATCTCGGTAAATTCAGATGAAAATCAATCGAGGCGAATGTTTTATAAAAACTCCATCTATAGAACTTTCATAAACTTGATTTTGTATTTTTGTTAATCTTCTATAAGTTGCCTTTTTAAACCAATTTTTATGCATAGGCAGCATTTTTTAATGTTTCATAGATTTTTTATTACTTTTTGGACCTATAAAATGCGTATTGAAATCGCCACAAATGATATCAGCATATTTTTCCAGAGTTTAGCTATATTTTGATAATTGTTTAAAAATCATTTTTATCAATGGTTTATTTTTATTTACTGACTTGCATTTGTTGTATTACACTAGTGAAAAACACTTGAATTTTATGTGAAAATTTAATTTTGCAGAAAAAAATTGTAACCGGTATTGCCATATTTACTGAATCTTCTTCTTCACCAAATGGCTGTATAAGCTTGATTATCCGTGTCTGGATACCTGTGTACATTTTAAATCTGCGGGTGTTAACTTTTCAATGTCATTAACATTAAGATGTTAACTCGTTTAACAGAAAAATAGCGGTTGTGTTATAGATCTTGCAAGTTGATCAAATTTTTGAATCGAGCTCTATTAAGATTTATATTAAAAAATCAAGATTTGGTAAACCGCTATTTCTCTGTCACTAAGGTTTCAGTGGTTCCTGTTATATTATCATATTATTAAGTTTGCGTCCTTTCTTGCATTTCTCACGAATTATTTTCATGAATATAGTGATCTACATATTTTCTTATGAAAATAACTTGAATTTACTTAAATTGTCAAAAATTTAATATATCATTTGCGAAACATTTGAGATTTTCGAATTCGATCTATTTACAAAACGGCATGTGATTGGCTGTTCAGTTAACGTAAGAAGTATTCGATCGATGAAAAATAAAAAATCGAAACAAAATTAAGAATGGAAGTAATATTTTGATTATATAATTTTCTGGATACAAAATAAATCAAACGTGTAAAAGTATGTTTTTAAAAAAAACTATAGAAACGTTCAAATTTGAACTGATTTATTAAATATTTTGATTAACATCGCAAAATAATTGAAAAAGTTTTGAAATCTTGCTGATTTCAGTGTATCTTGCTAATCGTTATTTCTTGTATTCTGCAAATATTCGTATTTTAATTTCTCTTTACTAACCATAAGTCATAAAACACCAGCCACCATAATTTTATTTTATTTGATTTTAACTTTTAAAGGAAGTTTGATAAAGAGACAAAAAAGACAGGGACAACGCGGTGCAATTTTTTAATATTAATTTTTTAATCATTTTCTGTGGATTGTGGGAACTTTTAGAGATCAAAGCTGCATAAGTTATTAATGCTACAGTCAGCATCATTTCACATTTTTTATTTTATTCTATCAGAGGAAAAATAGACACGTCATCGCGTTTCAAGTATGTCTATATTTGTCTGGCTCGTGATTGGTTGAAATAAATAACAAAAATACTAAGTCAATATATAAGTTTAATATTCGCGACTGAAATAATTCGTCCGTCAACTGAATATATAACACAATATACCTTTCAAAATTTTCGCTACGCTCAAATTTTGAAAGTATATCTTGTAAATAATTGGTTGTACAAAATCAGTTGTATCGATTGGAAATTTAGTTTTTTACTGTACAAATCAGAACAAAATCTTTCAGAGCTTCTTCGGAGTATACTTTTTGCAAGGGACATGTAAACCAATTGCTCGTTTGTAGAACATGCTAGAATGTACAAGGTTATTATTGTACAAATCTAATAGAAGTTTCAAAACATTTATGTCAAAAATTTTATCTAAAAAATAGTATTTTTGTCCAACAATAACCTTATTGTGGCCTTCTGAAATAAACCAAGCTTTGATTTCGTTAGCTGTGCAGTTATTTATATCGATTTGAAAATTTTTTTTGTCAGAATGTGGATGACTTAATTTCTGAGTATACTGTAAAATAGATTTTTTCAAATCATAAAGTTCGGGCGAGCAGCCTATTTCATTATCTTGAATTTCTTCAGAAATGCTCATGTCAAAATTGTTCTTATTATGACCGTTATTATACTCCAAAATATTTTTATTTTCAAAGAACATACTTAAAATAGGAGGCTCTGGTGGGTCTGTTGGATAAGTTATTGAGTTGTCAGGCAGTTGAACGTGAGCAGAATCGGCAGGCAGTTGGATAGTCATTTTGTGGGCAGGGCGAGCAGTTGGAATATAATCTGAATCTTTAATATTAATATCATAAAGTTCATTTTTTGCATTATTATCCAAGAACACTCTTTCTGTACAACTTTGAACTTTGTTGACCTCTGCGTAGGTGTTAACACAGTCACTGGTTAAGTTTAAATTATTAGATTTGAAAATTGGAGGCCTAAAATTGGTTTCAATGTGCGTAGGCGTCAAAGTGGAACATTTTTCTGAAAGAGATGGAAAAAATTTGGAGATAGATCCCTTTTGGAAGCCTGATGTCAAGTCACCTTCACGGCTCTTAAGTTTATTACTCGAAATATTAGAATTAGGGTGTCCATCGAAAATTTTTGATTCAGATATAACGCGAGGTTTGTTTGGCACCTCAAATTTATGAAAGGCAGCTTTCTTATTAGTTGGTAATAAAGAAGGTGGGAGTTCGTAGGCGTGATTGTCAAAAAATGGTGAGTTCTTATTTGTTGATTTTTGAACTTTAGGTGATTCTGGTTATTTCAAACAGGGTGTGATGTTCGGTTTTCTAGATTTCAAGAAGATATTGGTACTACTTGAAAAGTTCTTATTTTCATAATTTTTGGAAACATTAGATTTAAATTTGCCCACTTTATTACGATAAAATAGCATATATTTTTCGGAAATAAAATCGTCAAAAATTGTTGATTTTTCAAAATTATGAATGTCTCTCAAAACCGGTAGATTAAAAGGTATCGAAATGCTTTTAATTAATAGATTATTCGAAACTACATTCTCAGATGCTAAACTGTATTCATATATATCCGTACATGGGAAATTCTGACTTTTTTTATTCAACTTCGAGAAATTTCGAGGTACTCCACAGTTACACTTTATTTCATTAATTTTAGGGTTATTTATAAGATTCCATTCTATAAAATCATTTGTCCAGTAGTTAAGATTTTGAGTGAGATTGACACACTTTTTAACATAAGTTTCAAGTTTGAAAAAGCCAATTTTATTAGAAAATATGGCTGCATGAGATTCAGGTATAATTTCTAAACCTGTTTCTTCAATTTTAGGTAGAAATTCGAACTTGCCATTTTTAAAGAGACTTGTTTTATTACTCATATTATTATGAGATTCAGATTGATAAAAAGTCTTACTGTTAAAATGTGTGTCGGTTAATTGTCATTCAAAATCATTGATTGGCTGCGGTTTTGAGACATGATAAACCATTGCTTCAAATTGAGAATAATTTATTCTGCCAATTTTATTTCCAGCTTGATTTGAAAGACTAGCTAAAAGTTGAGGATCCTCAACGACATCTTTAGCCCAAGTGTAAAAATGATAATGTGGACAAGCTGGAATTATGCAGCCAACCGCTCCAGTACTACTTTTTATTTCGGAGTAGTATTCATTGTCTAAGATACATTTATGCATAAAAATTATGTCATTAATAACTTGGTCAAAAATTTCAGGCGAAATTTCTTCGAATTTTGTAGCGGCTGCCGCGTCTTTGCGCGCTTTAAATTCGGCAACGATTTCGGGCCCATAATGAAAAACAGACCAGCGCCATCTTTCCACCAAGTCCATTGATTTTAAAACTTGTTCTGTTGATTTTCCGATTTTTGATTGTCGCTGATTGGTTGTGAGGGTTTTGTCGATATTGAGGCGGTTGGAGGTAACAAACTTACCAACGCGAGGTAATTTTATTCCAGCTGGACTGCTTGTAACATCAAGAGATCTTTTTGTGTTAAAAAAAGAACGTCTTGCGGGAGAGCTGGTGGTAACCTCCATGCGTTGGGTTTCAAGATTTTCAATCGATTTGATACTATCTTTTCTGGATGCAACCCCCGAGGAATCAGATTGAAACGACATGTCAAGATCTTGATCACCTTTACCAGCAGCGGTGAATTCTTTAGAAAGTTCGGTAGTTTTTTCCATCAATGTATCGAGGCCGGTATGAGATTGGTCGAGTAGTGTTGTGTTAAAGACTGGGGGTACAAAGTCAGGAATTTTAAAAACTTCCGAACCATCCATTCCAGCTTTTATTTCGGTATAATTTACAACTTCGGTGATCGATTTTCTTTCCTCAAAATGTGTAATTCGATCACATGATAAATTACTGTCCCATAATAAGTTTATGCCTTTTTCAAGCGAATCAAAACGTTTGTTAGTCAAATTACTTATTTTTTGAACGTGGGTTGCGATGTCAAGGGTTGATGATTCGAGACATTCAATTCGCTTTGAATGCTGCTCAATTTGTTCATACTTTGCTTTCACAAGCCGTGTGAGATTAGATTGAAGGCGAACAATCGGTTTATTGAGAGCAGTGAATTTTAGCTTCACCGTTTTTTCGAGATTTTCGTTGATTTCAGTTTGCATGTTTACAACAGAAGCATCGACCTCAACAAACTTTTTTTCCAAAACCGACGTCATTTTCGACAGTCTCACGTTGACATCAGAAAATTTCAGATTACTAGCTAAACTAGTTTTTTGGTCAAAAATAGTGATTTTTTCATCAACGATTTCATTCAAGTCACTTTTTTCGAAAATAACTTTTTTAGCAGCAATAGCCCCATTAGTGGTTGTTTTTGATGGTGGAAGGATGCGGTTACCACTAACAACTCTGAAATCTTCATTATTAGTCAGCTGGTTAAAATGAATGGGTTTGTTGAGAAGTTTTTCTTTGTCCAACTTTTCATTTTTATCACGCCGTATTTTCTCAGAGGCAGCCTTGAATTCTACTTCATTTTTTGAGAAAATTTCAGGATTTCGAGCTATTTTTAGGCGGCCATTTAACAAAAGGGTTTTCATATTTTGAGGAGTAATTGTGAGCCAGTCAACAGAATATGATTCACTACGTTTAGACCAAAATTCGTAGCATTTTTTAGTTGCATCAGACCAAAGCATGTCAATTTTCGAAAAATGGGTATTTTCGATAAGTTGAGTTATACCCTCAGAACGCTGTTTTTCAGTAGGAGGTTCAAATGTCCAAGAGTTTTTATTCTCTTCAAAAAGCACATTTCGTACATGGGCCTCGGTCAAAAACTCAACATATTTTGACATGGGGCTATTAATAAAATGCCAAGTGCCATTTTCATCAAGCCCAAAATGGGCTGTAATAAATCTGGCACCATTGAATTTATACATTTTATCCGATTTACAAATTAACCCGCTGTGTCTGTGGCAAAATTTTAGCATATCCATGTTGTGGACGCGAAACGTCACATCAAGGTAAATTTGCCGCGGTTGGCTTAAGCCCGTAAGTACGAATCTTGAACTTCTTCCTGGGTCAACTTGTTATGAAGACGAGAGGCATTGTCAAAAAAACTCCTTAGTTATATTTGGGTTCTAATTTCTGACAAGCTGAGGGTCAATGTTTCCTAAATTACTAATGGGTATCATCATTTAGGTTGACCTGGCGTGCACATCGTCCATTGAGGTATATTGCGAAGAATTCTCAATAAATAAGAAGAAAGTGGTTACTCTCTTCTTTTTGGATTTGGCAAGTGCAGTTTATCCTGTGTTCCGGTTTTCGCGCCGAGCCGAACGGTCACCTAAATAAAAGAAGTTTTATTATTAATCGGACCGAACGTTTAGATACAGAAATACGTTTTAGTTCAGGACTGGATGTCGACTGATACTTGGTTAAATCCGATACTAAGTTTATTATTAAGTCTAACGCTACCTCGCTATTTTTCGATAAAACCTTTGCGATTTTTCATTTTGGGTTACATTTTTTGGATCGAATTCGATCGGCAGCATTTGTGAATAACTGAGCAGGCGAGTCAGACTCTCCATGTGCATTCCAGAGGGTTTAAAATTTTGATGCCACACTTGACCAACTTGAACGGGCGCACCATATCGTGGCCGAGAGCGTGGGCGCGTATCATTTGAGTAGCGATCAGATCTACGCCGATCACGATTTCCAGACTGACCGCGATCAGAGTCACGATCGTCACGGGAGCGACCACCACCACCGCCGTTTCTCCCGTTTTTTTTACCTCGATTATCATTATTACGATGATCGTTGTAACGGTTTGGGCTACGGCTGCGATCGCGCCCGCGACGACCAGAACTCCCACGGTCGGACACATACCCGGACACATAACCCGGATCGGGAGTATTCCACATTATTTAGTTACTGAAAATTTAACTTTTATATTAACCTGTATAATCAAAGTCCTTGCTAAAGGGATTAAAAAAACAAAGGTTTGTTTGTAGCAGAATATTTTCACTTTTTGGATTTCGGATTTCTCAGTAAGCGTAAAAAAAGTTTAAACTCAGCTTTTTCGTAAAAATAAATTGAGTACAAAAAGTACCAAATTGAGCGCAGGCTTCTGAAGGGCGCAGTTATTACCCAATTTCAAGTTTACGTTGGACTTTACTGTGTAAAAAGGTTGAAATTGGGAAGAAGAACTACACCAAAAATAACACGTTAAAATTAAGTGGTCAATTGCGATTAAGTGGACAGCTGATTTATTTGGCAAAAAATGTGGCGTTTGAGTGTATTTTTACCCTTTTTTTTGGTTCGTTAAACCCTCATTTTTAGCACTTATTTCGTTTTTGAGCATAATCAGCTCAATTTTTTAGTTTCTTTGTGACAAGGATCGTACTCACATAAAAATTTGCTATTTTCTGAAAAAAAATTTTTTTGATGCCGATTTATTATTTTAACCGGCATTTTCCCTGGCCGAAATGCCAAATTAAATAAAAAAAATATTTCATTTTATTTCTTCGTAGTTTTTTGTCCAGATATTTTCTCCCGTTTTGGTCTCATCATTTTAATTTTAAACTTAGAATTTTGACCGCTGCGCACCCCATCTATATCTTTTGTTTCTAATGATCAAACGTTTAAATTTTCTGCAAATTTTTATTCCATTAACTTGTTTTAATTACGTTTTTTTGCAAACTAAATATACCACTTTTGGTAACATTGCGGAAACTATTTAACTGAATTTAAAAAAACAAATGTTGATCATAAAATGGTCTTGGGTCTTTTTTCCTTAAGCTTTTTTTTAGAAGCTTTGGTTTATCAGAATGAGTCAGAATATGTTTAAACAATGGATACTCTGTAAATGCATGTAATGGGAAAAAAATTTAATTCGAAAATTTCAAATTAATTGGAATTCCGGAAGATTTAGTTTTAACCAGATTTTTGTGTTTTGGTTTTTCGACCTCAAATATCTAAAATATACACTGATTTTCAGACTTTTCTGTTTAGTAGCACAAGATATTTCTTTTAACTTATTTTCAAGATATTTCAGGAAGAAAAAATAGGAAGGAAAAATAGAATAATAGGCGAAAAATACGTTAAATCAATTTTACAGGGATTAAATGCGGGAAAAAAGACCTCCGACTAATAAAAATGCAACACAATGAATGCAACAAAGTTCTCATGAAAAGTAATGTGGTTATCCTATAAAAAATAATTAGAAGCGTTATTTTTAGTTTATAATTATTATTAAGGTAATAACTGTTTTCAGCATTCCACGGAGAATTTAATTTTGCTATTTTTATCTTATCTTTATTTATATTTTAATCAGCGAATTTTAAGTGAAACTTTAACTTCAAATTTAGTTATAATATTTAGGACAGTGAAAAGTTGAATTTGAATTTTGTAACATAATTGTTTTACTTTTTAGGAAATATTGATTGCAATTCCATATTCTCTGCCGAAAGTTTTAAGAATATCATCGTCATACATTTCTGGATACTTGTTTCCAGTTTGCCTGACCAGTTCTCGCAAAAGCATTGTTTCTTTTTTAGATGTATAATGATGACACTCACCATGAATGTTATTTGATATTTCAGTCACATTTGCCATTCTTCTGAATATTCCAGTGAATAGGACATCTTTATACTCGGGTGAATGATAATTTTCTGGATATACTTCAAAAGCTTTAATCTGATTATAATAATCTGAGAAAAAAAAATATTATTGCGTAAAATTTTCGACCAAGAATTATTTTTGTGAGATAAAAAACCCGATTTATAAATTTTTTCAAATTTTACAAGATGGTATCAGAGATATATCATTTTTGGTAAAAATTGCAATAAAAATTTATAAAAAAAACTGATTTTCTGAAGAAAATAACTCAGAATCGCCATATCAGATATTGTACACCGTTCTTACCATATTCATCAGTTAAAAGTTAAACCTTATAATATTTAAAAAATTTATCAAAAAAAAAACTTCTGAAAAATTTACTGAAGTCAGCCTATGTTATTTTCAATAAGTTATTGATGATTATTTGTTCAAAAACGCTACATTGCGTAAAGCCTATATATTTTTGAATTTCCCTATATATTTTTGAATTTCCCAAAATGCCCTAGTTTCCATTTTGGGAAATTCAAAAATAGCCAATCGATTGTGAAATTCCAAAAAAAATATTTAGAAAATCTGAAAATTTTTCTGCTCTCGATAGTATCGACTCGATACTAAATAATTTTTTTCTTCTGAGCATACAACTTCAGTTAACGCCAACGCTACATTACTAATTATTGTTCAAAAATTAAAGCTTTGAGTGAGTTTTCCGGCCTTAATGGTGGTGGGGGGTATGGTGGTTCCTAATTTGAGATATTCTCGATAAAATATTAGCCGAACAGGGCCTTGGGGATATAATTCAGATTACCCAGTTTGTAGAACTAGCCTTCAACTTGCAAAAAAAATTTGCCAAAACTTTTTTGTATGACCACACTCCTTCACACATAAGCGGCACAAAAGCCACCTAAGCAAAAACGGAAAATCTATCTCCTCCAAGGTTTTATTTTGAAACAAACTCAAATTTTAACATAACCTGTATAATTAGTATACAAAACTTTTGTTGGTGAGTTTTTGTCGATAAGTGCTATATTTATTCTCGAATACGTAAAAAACCGGTCCAAATACCGGTTTTTGGACTTTTTTAATCGGAAAATCTATCTCCTCCTAGGTTAAATTTCAAAATTTACTCAAATTTTTGCAAAAGCTAGCTCTAAACAAACAGAAACTTTCCTTGGGGCGTTTTGTCAAATTTCGACCCAAAACAAAAAATATGAATTTTTCAAGGTGACGTGAAAAAATTTCCGAAAAAAAATGTGCTTCGATTTTTTCGAAAGTAGGCCCACAAGAAAGCTGAGGAATCACTGAAGAGAAAGTTGGCTTACGTCAACCCGATATTTCGAAGTTTTAGTGGTCAAATTGACACAAACGTTATTTTTGAACATAATTTTGAGAAAAATACT
>SCLH01000308.1:121141-139780 GCA_004367855.1 Oikopleura vanhoeffeni | reverse complement strand
GGGTCATCTCAGTTTTGGGGCCATCTAAGTTTTTGGGCGAACTCACCTATGGGGGCCAACTCAACCATGGGGCCATCTCAACCGTGGGGCCATCTCAGTTTTGGGGCCAACTCAACATTTGGGGCCAAACTGAGGCTCCTTTTTTGGCGTTTGAAACTGTCAAAACAACCAAAATTGTTTAATTTTGCTAAAAAGTCTCTAGCGCCTCGAATATATATCCCTTTATCACACTTTGGTTAGAAAATGCGGTTGGGAGATTTTTCTAGTATATTTAAGCTTAGAAAAATCTCCCAACAGCATTTTCTCACCGAAGTGTGATAAAGGGATATCCGGCCATATGACCATTTTGCAATGAAAGGGTGAGAGTAAGCACTAGACCAATTTATCTGAAAACGTAGATTTGTTTTTAAATTGAGATAATTCATCACAAATTGAATCTTAGTTTCAAACACACAGATGCACAGGAACATCGTGCAGGTAGATACATTTTTTTCAGATTTTTTTTATAAAATACTAATTTTGAAAACTTTTATTTAAAACTCATAGCTGCAAATGTACTTGATGTTTTTCTCTGCTGAATTTCTTCGATAAGTTCATCGTAATCATTTTCTGAATCTAACCAATCTTCAGAGGTAGTGTTTGTAGTACTTCGTTTCTTAATTTTCCACCATTTCTTCTTACAGTTTCCTGTTTGAAGATGATGCATTGCATCTTTCATCAGGCCACCAAGACGAAATTTATACTATAAATTTTAATACAATTTGATCAAAACTTGATGGAAAATATCAACTTGATTTTTTGCGGTGCGGGCCAAGCGCAAGTTTCGTTCACCCTTATAGGAGAGGGGGTTAAAGGGACGAAAGTAAAAGGGCGCTAAAGAGACCCTGGTTGCTGCAAAGCCTCAGGGGTCAATTAAACAGATCAAGGGCCTATATGGATTTTTACAAATTATGCAATTTATTTAAACAAAAACTAGGGTGTACACTCGGAAAAATCAGCGTGTGTATCATCCTACACATTATTTAATTGTACTTGAAATCTTAATAAAGTTTTAAAATATCGAAAAAAGGGTGGGCCATTAAGGAATTTGAAGATTGAAAGTTTTTGATGAAATTTTTCAAACAATGGCGGTAAAATTCAAATCTGCTCAACATTTCCGCAGGGTGGTCGAATAAGGATATGATTTTGATGAAATTTATTTGATGAATTTATTTGATGAAATTTATTTGATGAAATTTATTTGATGAAATTTATTTGATGAAATTTATTTGAATGAAATTTATTTGATGAAATTTATTTTGATGAAATTTATTTGAATGAAATTTATTTGATGAAATTTATTTGATGAAAAACCGCTAATTATGACGACTTACTATTACAATATTTCGAAAACCAAAATAACATATAGAAATGCTAAGAATATTTTTGGAATCTGTGCTTATCTCAGATCACTAAACTTGATTTGAAAAAATTTTCAGAAAAAATTATAAATTTAAATTAAGCTAAATCATGATTTTATAAATAATTTTTATTATTTTTTAAGCGATTATGTACAAAATTCGAAAGTAATAAAAATTATTTAGATAAAAACTATTTTTTTAATTAGTTTTGAATTAATTAATCTTGATTTATCTTTATTTAAATTAATATTTTTTTAGAAAATTTATAAACCAAGCTTAGTTATCAAAGATAGCACCAGGATTCCAAAATATACTTGACAATTTCTATATGTTATTTCGTTTTTGAAATATCGTGATAGTAAGTCGTCATAATTAGCGTTTTCAGCGGGTAATAATCTGTTTATGAAAGAACAGATGTCCGGGTAAAATTCCAATGTGGAAAATGACCATCTTTGATCACAAATACATCTGAACTTTAAATCGAATTATATTTTTTTTTCATTTATAGAATCTGAGAAATTATAAATTATATAAACTACTTCTTACTTCTTGATTTTTGCCCCTTAAATCAGTACCAACTCGAAGAGGCCGACGAAAGTAAATTTTATACTAAAAGCTTTTTTATATCAAAAAATAAATTTTTTAGAAAATTAGCTCCAAATTTGCAAAAGGCCGAATAAGAGATTTTTTAATCGAAGGTAAATTTTTATTTAAAATGATCACCAAACCGCTAACAGATTGATTAGAAGTGATATCATATTCTAAAGCGGGGATTGAATATTTCTTCTCCAAATGTTTTCAAAAAATAAACTCTAAGTGGCCGAAGCCCAATAAAATGAGATATACTGTATATCATATTATATGATTCATATACAATATAAAGTGTGTATTTTGATTGGTTTTTGGGCTATTTTTCTAGCAAATTCGGGTATTTCAAATATTATTTGCGATTTCTATTACCCAAATAACAAATTGATTTCTTGCAAAAATAGAAATTAAATTACAAAAACCTAAAATTTTTTTTATTAAATGTCTAATTTCTACTTTTTGTGAAGAATTAAAATAAATTTGAAAACTAAAAAAGTCACATAAATCCGAAATTTTGATTAAAAAAGATGGACAAAATCGGACTATTGCACACTTTCCAAACATTGATAACCAGATACTCTCAAAATTTTTGACTGATTCAGGTAAAAATCGAAATTCGAATGTTAAAATTTGAAAATACTTCCAGTCGTTAAAATTTTAAAGTTATTAAATCAGATTTAAATATAAATGATTTTCAGAATTTTTTTTTTCAAAAATTACCTTTCCAATTTTTGACTTAGGAGGATCACAAACCATAGTTTCTTCCATAAGTAAAATACATTTTTTCAGTGTTCGCTGCATTTGATGAGCTAAATCTTCATGCTTTTGCCATTTATACACTATCTGTGCCTCAACAATAAAAAATAAATAATATAAAATTTTCATTTTTAACTTTCTCGCAAAAATCTTGTCTGGTGGTTAATTTTAATTTATTCAGGTTTTGTGCTACATGAACGACCTTTTATTGGGTGACCTTTACTGAACTTGTCTTTTATTGAACAAAAAGGGGATAGACTCGGAGATGTGCCACGACTGAATCAAAATATCGTTTAAGAATTAATAAAATAAGGGATTTCTTTAGAAAATGACTGAAAATGTCGGGATATTCAAGAATTTCTATTTCAGGCACCCTTTAAAACATAATTTCATGGGACTAATTGAATCAGGAATTACTATATTATAAGTCAGAGTTCACTAGGGTGAAACATTTTATCTGAAAAAATATGATAAAATGCAATTGAGGTGAACTGGCTTTTAAAAAAGGAGGTCTTTCTCACCAACCAATGACCACGTCTAATTTTATCTAGCCTTTTGATGAAGTTAAAAATCATGCCTTTTTGACTTAATTAAATTTTCTTTGATTTTTCGGACCATAATAGCTCATTAAAAATAAGTTCTTATTTTTTGCGCGCTTTTCATTTATTTAATTTTTTTTAAAGATTTTATTTCATAATAAGAAATATCGCGCGCGCTCATTGGTCAATTTTTTCCCTTTTTCAAGATGACTCATAACTCCAAAAATTATACTTTCTACAAAAAGACACCGACTTGATTGTAAGTTGCTTGAAAAATTCATTCTATTTTGATATTATTTTTTGAAGTAAATTTCATATATAATTGAAGAAACGTTTTTTTTAGTGTCGCAGATAAACATACCGTGATTTACATTTTGACCAAATGTGGGGTCAAATTTAAAATTAAACCTGTGATAGCTCTATTATTTCTAAAGATGCTTTGCGATTTTAATTTGAAAAGTAAAAGTCGAAAATCGTAATTTTGATCGTGTCACACTTTTAGTGTTTCCTTTTCTCTACTCCTAAAAATTTTTTGCATCAATTACAAAATAATAATTTCTTCCGTTCCACCCTATTTTTAAAAGGTCATTTTGCATTAGCTGAGCCGTATAATTCGAAGCGTATGACTAAATACTATTTTTTCTATCTAGTGAACTAAAATATCTTTTACGCAATCTTATAGGCTTGTCTTGTCTACTGCATGCGAAACAAGTGTACCACTAAGAAAACTGACGTGGAACATGTCACGTGGTTCTTAATAACCACTGCTTATTCAATTGATGTGACAGTATATTGACAAAGTAAGTTTATTCAAGGTTTTCTATTAATCGATTGCCTTTTTCTAAAAAAAATCACAGGTGGTGATTTATAGAGCTTATTATAAAGGTGTCCGACATGTTTTTCAATATAATGTTATGATTGTTTGTTTTTAGTGCTATTTTTGCGAGATTTGTTTTTAGGCTGATTTCAAGGGATGAGCCCGAAAACAATTTTTACCGTTCTTATAAAAAATTATTTTCATTTTACTTTTTTCATTCTACGATGAAGACACCTCAAAAAGATATTCCTCTAATAGAGACAGAAAACGAACTAACTTTCGATGAATTCAAACGGCTCCGAGATTTTATGGAAGCAACGCTGACGATGGACTCTCTCAATTCTTCTGATAGGATCCAAATCGAGTTGAGATATTTTGTACAGGTAAAACTTTATTTTTTTTGTAAATATAAAAGAAATATAATCTACATGGATTTCTAAATTTCTGAAAAAAGGTCTTCAAAAAAATGCATTTTCTCGATTTTTATAATTATCACAAAATCAGCAAACAATAAATACATTGTTAAAGTTCATATTTTTTTATCATTCCTTTTTTCGTTTTTCTAAATTATACATAAAATTATATCAATGATTTGTATTGCTAGGCCTCTACTTTCGCGTCCGCGTTTGACCCACTGTTGACGAATAAGAGCACGGGATTTCTCTTTTGTGACCAATAAGAGCTTCGATAATAAGTTCAACCACGAACGAGAGTAAAGGCTTAGTGATGCCCTTTTAAGATATCTACAAAGAGGATCTCCAACTTTTTTTTATAGTGTTCAAGTTTGACTCGCATTTTGTTCGCAAAATGAAGTCTTAATTCTTAGTGCTTTGAGAAAAATTTTATCCCAAAAAATTTATGAAAAAAACTTTAGAAATTGTATTTGAAAATATTTATTTTAGCAAATCCGAATTCGCTTTCGAAATGCTGGTTTACTGATTTCCGACATTCGTCTTGCTGGCGATCACCCAGTGAACATAATCCGGAAAGGAACATTCAGAAATCGAAAAGTGAAAATCATGTTCAACATGGCGGCACCTTATAGAGAAAATTCAGACGAATCTCCAATAATTCAATCTACTCCTAAAAGAAATTCGCAACCGACGCAACGGTCGACCTCTGAAGCGCCAATTGATGATAAACAACGATGGAAACTAATAAAGGTAAAAAAACAGTTTTGATATTTTCGAAAGAAAATTCCAGATTTTTTTGATACATTGAATTTTCAGTCATTTTTGAGCTTGAGAATGTAAATTAAAATTTAAAAAATGTGGTACAGGGGGAGGCCCTATATCGCCGGCCCAATATCCCTTCAAGGTATTTAAAGGTAGAGTTACTCACTAACCAGGGAGGTGTGATATGAGTGTGCTATAAAATAGGGATTTTAAGCAAGGGTAAGCGAGAATATACTAAACTCACTGGTCAGTGAGTAACTCTACCTTTATGGGATATCGTCAAATTTGGAAATATCGCCGAAAACCTACGCAATTTTACGATTTTCAGCCATATTTTTGTCCTCATATCACCGAAAGCGCCAATGTTGCCGAAAGTGCCCAATATCGCCGAAATTTTGGCAAAAAACTTCGGCGATATTGGGCTTCCCCCTGTAACTAATTTTTTAGGATACCGTAGCTTCAATTTTGATGATGAAAGTTCATTTGGACCCAAGAAAAAAAGTCAAAATGGCGGGAACGACGGAAGATGTTCAAAAAGCGTATTTTCTTCGAGAAAAACAAATAAAAAACGATGTCGACCACTGGGCTAGCTTTACTATTAATAATAAACGAGGTAAATTATCTGAAAATTTGATATTTCCTACATACTTTTCTTGATTCGTCAGTTTGAGCTCTCTAGCCCTATTTTATGACTATGTAGATTTCACATGCTCTCTAGCGCTTGTTTTGAAGATCTTTGACGCTTATTTTGCGTATAATGTTAACGACTTTATCACATTTTTACTGAATGTCAAACCTTTAAAAATTTAGGTCGAAAACTAGAAATGATTTTTGTGGGAAGATTGCGACGTCAATATGGATTTTCTGTAGATAGCTTTCAAATACCTCTGGATTCATACTTGAATTTTGCTGGTTCGACTGAAAATTTTGAATGTTCAACATCATGTTTCCCGACGGTTACCATTCAAAGTTTAACGGGAGATATTGGTCAAGCAAGGTTTGTAAAAAAATTTAATTTTTTTTGTTTTTAAAATTTTTCGAAGGAAAGAATTGGAAACCCGGCAAATAACAACGACAAATCCCGAGGAAATTCATGGTGGTGGTCTGTTAAGATACTGCTACTTATCATCGATGAACTTTTGGCAAAATGAAAAAGCTAAAATTAAATTACAAACTTTGTTATGGGTTAAAATAGAAGATAAAATAAAAAGCAAAATAATTAGATTTTTCACCGAATTCCGAAAAAATAAAAGCAATTTATTTAGATTTCGATATAAAAAACTCATAAATTTATTATGGACGACTTGAAAAAAGGAATTTCAAAACTCAAAAATGGGTTTGGATGTTTTTAAGCTATCTTGTAGTATCTTAATATTCACTGGCCAAAAAACAGCCTTCTAGCTTTGCATACGGCTTCTCCAGACCCGGGATGGGGACTACCTGTAAAATATCGAAAAATCAATTTTTTATTGAAAATTTATGAAGAACAAAAAAAATCCTTGGTCTTAAAATAACCAGAAAAAAATTCCCTATAAGATAGCTTAAAAACATCCAAACCCATTTTTGAGTTTTGAAATTCTTTGATTCAAATCTTCATGGCATAAGATTTTTTTAGTTATTTTCAGAAGTCAATCCGTCAGAATAATTGATGGCATTCTAGTTATGGAGTATCGGGACATTTCTGATCACCTTTTTTCATGTTATGAAAATTCATGGGCGCAAAAAGCTTACCAGTTTGCAGAATAAAATCTGTGCAATAAAAAATCTTATGTAAAAAAAATACAAATTTTGAATTCATTATCATGACATAAATCAACCGGTTATACGAAAAATAAAAAAATATCGAAAAATGAATATTTTACTTGTACCGTAGGCTATATCCCTCTTGCTTAAGATTTGGGCCCGACTACTAGAAAACACACTACGTTTACAACACATGGCCCAAATCTTAAACAAAGTGTGAAAAGGGGGTATAAAAAACTCGACCAAAATTTTCTTAACCCCTTCACACCCAAACGCCATTCGGGGACGCGAGATTTTTTTAATCCTCAAAACGAGATAGAAATAATTAATCCACAGACTTTTAATTGAAATGTGTCATAGAGTTCGCAATTCTTTTTCGAGTAACGATTTCAAAAGTTTGATACGACTAGCCGTTCAAAAGATATTTTTCCTACTTTTATTAAGGATTTTCGCCCAATTTTCGTAAAAAAATTCTAGCGTAAATACAACACATAAAATGCAAATTTTGAGGAGATCAAGATTTAGGAAATTACCTGGAGCTACTCCTGGTACTATTATTTTTTTTCTCTGGTCGTTATTAAGAGTTTTATTTTCACTCAAGTGATTTCTCTATAAACTCAAGAAATAATCAAGCCTACAGCGGGTCAGGTGGGTCCTTTGATCAGGTGGGTTTTTGATCAAATAAATTTATTTTTATCCTCAAAAATAGGCTTTTCCAATTTTCGAAATGTACTTTTTTGACACAGAAAAAAGGGAATTATCATGTTGTAGGCTAATAGATAGAGATATTTTTTATCAGAGAAGATATTCAGAAATCCAAGGTTGGAGATATATAACCAAACATGTTAAATTCCCATTTTTAACCCATTTTAGATGTGCTCAAGATTTTTCATTGATTACAAAACAATTGAATCGCAATCAAAAGAACTGAATTACTATCTTTGTGATTACTTCGGATTCGATAGTGATTTAAACGCAAAGTAAGTTTTTACCTTATTGGGAAACCGTGATTTTCCACGCAACAAAATCAACTAATCTGGAAATTAGTTAACATTTATTAGATATAAATATCTTTTTGGACGTAGAATTTTCAGAAAAAATTTTGTCCACATTCAGTTTGCCTTAACTTATGCATTATCTACTGTAGTTTTCATAGAAATTTCTTTGACCTTTGAATCAAATTTAGATATTATAATGATGCAGCCATAGCCGAAAAATTGAGTTGATCCGACGTTTATTTCAGAAGGAGACAGATTTTTAAGACTTTGAACTCTATGGCCTTCTAGTGAGTGAACTTGATCTTCTAGAGATGTGAGACCAAGTTTATTGTTATTTTTTGATCGATTTGGTATTGTCTCAAGTTTTAAGCGAAATCCGTCTTGCGCCGACTACCCCATAAAAAATTGCATTAAAATCTGATTTTCAGATTTAATTTTTTGATGACGTTAGAAGCAGTAGTCGAAACTTCAACAGTGTGCTTGATGTACCACGAACAACGTCAGATTTTAAGTTTAATCGTCGAAATGACTAAACAGGTAAAATAAAATTCTATTAAATTTTCAATTTTTCGATGAAACGTAAATTGTGAAAAGATTTAAAATTTTGTATTTCAGACACTAACTGACATTTTAAATAATGAAGGTTTTAATACCGTTCGTCCAGCCACAAAAGATTTAATGAAAACTCGAGTAGAAGTTGATATGAACAATAATGAAGTTGGGATGTCAAAGTTAAATCTATTGTAAGTTTCTTCAAAAAAAAATTGGGATCTGATTTATATAAAATTTATGTGACTGTGTCGTGAGTCACGAGTCGTGAGACCTTCGACTCCTTTTTTTACAGCTCTGAATATATCGAAGATTAAAATCGGGCGTTAACTCCCGTAGTGTCTTTTGCGCCATCGATGGCGCCATGGCCTTTAATCGCAATTTAAGGACCCTTAATCATGTATAAATGAAAATTTACAAAGTAAATCGATCGAATATTAGATAATTGACGTTTGTGCGTCTTTTTTTCGAAAATTTTTACTGTATACAGTACTTATTTTTTGCAAAAAAAAAAATTAAATCATCAAGAAAACCTTTGAGCGGGACAAAAAAAAATTCTAAGACTTTTTTCCATTACCATAGCCCAAATGATCACGTGACCGTATATTCAAGGAATAGGTTGGACCAAAATAGTACGTTTTTTTTCAAAAATTACTAAATCTATTTTTTGAAAAGAAGTGAAGTGGTTCTTTAGAAGTTTTTAAGACTTTTCCCCATTACACCAAAGACTAAAATGATCACGTGACCTTCAAATTAGGAAATAAGGTTTTGATGAAAGTAAACAAATAGTGATCAAATTACGCCGGAAAATTTTTTGGGCCAATATACACCTAATTCAAGAGTTTTGAACATAATTAATTTTCCAAACACGTTCAGTGATTATTTTTCGAGAAATAAGGATTTATCTATGAACATTTTCAAACCTTATTTTTGAATTATTTCGTCACGTGATTTTTCGGACTTTTGATGTAATGAGAAAAATGTCTTAAAAACAACTTGAAGTTGACCCTGGAATTTTTTTGACGTAATTTGAGTACTTTTTCAAATTACTGTACTATGTTTTTTTTTCAAAAGTACTCAATACGTGGAAGACCCTTAAAAGAATCGTAACGAATTTCTAAGACTTTATTGCATTACAGTATTGCCTCCGGTTTAAATATATCATTTCTAAAGGTCATAACTTCTGTAATACTGATTACAGAAGAATGCGTAGGCGAAAAAAAAGGAGACAAGAATCACGAAAATATTATCCAAAAAAATTTTAAGACTCATTTTACATGAGAATGGTGATGAAAACATTCCATTTTTTTGCAGCTGCAATACCCAAATTGTTGGCGGTTTAATATTGAAATATGAAAATGTCAAATTAACCCTAAATTCGTGTTATTATGCACTTGGTTTCTGAGAATCGGCAAAAATGAGAGAATTTTTAATTTTCTTCTTCAAATTTGATGACTTTTTATTAACTTTTTTAACAAATTGTTTTTATAGGACTGTAGAGAATTTTTTGGATAATATCATTATCATTGAAAAAAATATATGTTGATAATAAATGTTCGTTATAATGCTCAATTCAAGCGCTGCGCCATCGATGGCGCAAAGACACTACGGGTCCCCAGAGATTGTCGGCCACTACGGGAGTTAATAAGAGCTGTGAGGTCATACTTTCAGTTTCTCCGTATAATTTTGGCCATCTTCATGTAGACTGAAGTTTCATAAAAATTACGATGATGTTAAAATTAATAAGCTTATTCTTTTTAACTCTCAGAATTAAAGACTATTTCTGGACACAGAGTATCATCTGGTCACGCGTCACCAGACGTTTTATATCGAGCGTATAACCAAAGATTCATCATTAACATATTTGTTTCTTTGTTACTATTATAATTCAAGTCATTGTTTAGAATCCTGTAGAAAAAAATTAATAAAAAGGCATCAAATGTGAATAATAAAATTAAATACTCTCTAACATGATCAGGATTCACACAATTAAGTGCAGTAGTAATGCTTAATTTGACATTTTGAAATTTGTATTATTAAACCGCTGACACTGTGCCTTTGTTCTGTTTTTAAACATTCTAATGTTTTTATTAATATTTTCTCGAAATCAACTTCGTAATCTCGAAAAGTTTTAAAAACAACTATTTTTTGAGATGAGTAATTTGAGATGACAGTGTCATCATGACACATTGAATTCCAGTCAGTTTCTGGAGCTCTGAAACTTACCAGAAGTGGAAAGATATGCATTCTAGTGTAATCGTAGGCGTAGAACGCGAATCCGTTATCCGATTTCAAATATTTTGAGCATTTTTGAAAAAACATAGTACCGATATACCGTATATGATATATACGGTATATCATATACGGTAATTTGAAAAAGTACTCAAATTGCGGCAAAAAAAATTGAGGATAAACTTCAAACGTTTTAAAGACTTTTTTCTCATTAAAGCATAGTCCAAATAAAATCACGTGACTAAATTATTAAAAATAAGGTTTGAAAAAAGTCATATCGAAAATGATCCCTACTGGGCCTTTTACATCACGCGTCATAACTTTGAAAAAGTGACCAATCACATAACTCGATTGGTCGACTTAATTTAAATCCCGCGATTTTATTTGGTCACTTTCTCAAAGTTATGACGCGTGGTGTAAAAAGCCCAGGAGGATCATTTTCAATATTGTAAACCTTATTTCTTCAAAAATAAGATCACGTGACGTTTTTGGAAAATGTCGTTATGTTCAAAATTCTTAGATTATGTGTTTATTTCCCCTAAAATTTTTTCGGCGTAATTTGAGTACTATTTGTGTACTACGATCAAAACCTTTTTTCTTAATTTGAAGGTCACGGGATTGGTTTTAGACTTTGCTGTAATGGAAACAAAATCTTAAAAACTTTTAAAGATCCCTCTCACTTTTTTCAAAAAGTGATTCAAAAAGTGATTAAGTAATTTTTTTTAAAAAACCAGTTCTATTTTGACCAACCTTATTTCGTAAATTTTTTCTAATCAGGCTCAAAGGTTTTTTTAGTGATTTCAAAACATAAGTACTGTAAATTACAGTCTGTAATACAGTAAAAATTTTCAAAAAAACGCACAAACGTCAATTATTAAAATAGTCGATCCATCACTTTGTAAATGCTTCATTCATGAATGATTAAGGGTCCTAAATTGCGATTAAAGATCATCTTGTCACGCGTCACCAGAAAGTTACACTGAGAGTTAAGACCCAAAAATATCATAATGGTCGGAACTTTATTTCGAGACACTATTTCAACAAAATGAGAGAAATTATGATGTCACAGCTCTCACTGACGCCTTAGTATAATTTTTTAATCAAATTTTTTTCGACAATCAAAACTTTGTGATTTATTGCTTTTGCACGATTAAAAAAGTTTATAGAAAGACTTTTGTGACAAAGAAGCTGTCAATTTGTATTGAATAATAAAAATCTATATTTGTGGGGTGGCCCAAATGTTACGGCTCTAATTGCTGAAAAAAGCCATGCATTATTCAAAAATAAAATTTATTCTAAATACTTATAAAACAACTTTTTGGGTCCGTATTACGGACTCCGTAAGTGCGCTATGGTCCATAGGTAGGGAACCCACCGTAAGACATGGATTTTGCTCTAACTATGATGCAGTTTTTCAACTAAAAAACTTTCGGGCACTGAAGCCCTCCCTGTTTTATTTATTATTAATTTTTTTAGGTGTACTTCATATCCGGTCGACCGAAATAATAATAATAATTATTCACCAACTCAACCCTACTCAATAAATGGTGGCTTGGGATGCTACTACTGCCCGGAAACTAATCTCAGCCAGCCAATGATGAAAAATTCGGTAAATGTAAGAGTTTTAAAAATGTATTTTGAGTAATCATATTTTTAAGAAAATTTTTTTTAGTTAGTTCTTGTTATGTTAATTTCTTTCTAATTTTCTGAAAATGCTTAATTGTCCAAAATTGAGAATTAGCCAATGTTTATTAAGGGGGTTCCCAACGTTAATTGTGCGCACCTGAGAAATTTATGCATTATGCGTTAACTATTTCAGCTAATTTAGCAATTTGCTCGACACAAAAGAATTCTCCTTATAATTTTATTCCTTATTTCTCTCACTTTATGATTATGGAATAACCGAAACGTCAAATAAATACATTTTTTAAAATGAACCTATAATAAACGGTATGTAAGGTGTTTTCGAATGTATTTCACAGAAATACGGTGGGAGATACAAACTTCTATCTAGTATGGCTGGAATGATCGAAACCTCGGCTGCAAGTCATATGATTTTGAATTTATACTAAATGGCATTTTACCAGTAAACCGAATTGAAAACCGGTAATTTCAAATCTAGAACATTTTTCAGCGCCTTCAAAAAACACGATTAAAAGTTGAAAATTCTTGAGATTATGTAAAGCTGCAGTAGCGAACTACTGTAAGGCCGAAATTTTTATTTTTCGAACTCTAGAATTTTCTCAAAAACTGAGATTCTGACAAGTGTCGCCATGAAATTTTCAGCGCCTTGAGTTTTCATATAATTTTTTTTGCATTTCTATATCTCGAACAAATTGTGTTAGTAAACTGGTGTAGAAGCAAAATTTTAAAAAATGACTCTCACTTTCATTCTAGAGGCGCGCAACTTTAAAATGTTGGAAAAAATGGTCAAAATTTTGAAAAATTAGGGTCATCTTTAAGTTGATATTTTGGTTGTTTAAAAAGTAAATAAGTTTTGGTTTTTGTCAATTATTGTAATTAAGTGTGAGAAAAACAGATAATTTGTTTGTTCGAAACAAAGAGAAATATAAGAAAGAGTCCCCACACGCCCTAGTTAGTGTTCAATTTAGTAAAAAGTACAGATGGAAAAATTATTGAACAGTTGATTAAACGATTTCTTGTTATCTCACGGCTAACAGATTAACACCATCGAATTGGTAATAATTTTTCATTTGATAGAATGTCCAAAAAATTATTTTACAACATTTCAAAATCGAATTTATTTTGAGTTGTTTCATGCTGTTGGGAACCCCCTTAATCAATCAAAAAGGCTTATTTTATTGTCGATTTCTTACAACTTCAAACGCCCTCTATCCGGGCGCGAAAGTGCGCAATGTTTCAAAAATGCCAAAGTATTCGAATTTTTCGCGAAACATTTTTGGACAATTGGGGCTCCACCTATTTTATTTTACTAGCCTAAGTCCATCTTAAAAATGCTTGCTATCTTTATAGCGCGTGCTCGAATCCCACTAATGTTGTCTTAGTGATTGTCTTGAGTATAAGTATAGGCCATGGTGCTTGATATTGGGCCCGCCAAAGTTTATCGGTGTGTAATCACTCAAGCAATCACTAAAACAATCGCTGAGACAACATTAGTGGGATTCGAACACGCGCTATAGAGATAGCAAGCATTTTTAAGATGAACTTAGGTTGGGAAAAGGATATATTATATAGGCTTTATGATATAGCATATATCCTTTTATCACACGTTGGTTAATAAATGATGTTGGAAGATTTTTCTATTATAAATTATACTAGAAAAATCTTCCAACATCATTTATTAACCAAAGTGTGATAAAGGGATATAATCGTTTATAAGTTCCTATTTATATGCTGTTTTTATTCAGTTTTTATAGAATATGATCAACCGTTATTAAAATTTCGGTAAAATTTTGCGTAGTCAATACATCTTAGAAAAAATATTTCTATTAACATTTTACAGCGTTCTGAACGCTGCGTTCACCGGACACAGAATTTTTAAAAGATAGTATTTTTTTAATTACATTTATTTCAGCTATCTACAATGGGAAATGTATTTTGTGAAGATCCTACGCTGAAACAGGGATACTATCCTTATACCATGGTCCATTCTCCTCATTAAAATTTCCGTTCAAAGAAAATCCCTTCAAAATATAAAAGGCCGAAAGTGCAATAAAAATATATATTTTATCATAATACTTGTTTTTACAGTTCTAAATGTATAGTACATACTTTCTGGTTTTATTTTTTTGCGCAATACTTAATAAAATCTTCGGTTTACACATTCATAGTAATCAAATTGTATTTTTGTTGACTTTTTAAGCAGTTGTAGGTGATGATGGTAAAGCTAAAATTATTATGTTTTCGTCTTCATTCGGCAATATCATGTATTCGTAAAATGATGTATGGTACATATATATCTATTACGGTACTTGCTGGGCTTTATAACCCGAAAAATGTGGACAAAAAAAAAGTTCCGCAAGGCACCGACCCTTATTAGTGACTTTCAAGCGGCCTTTTACATGAAGCCAAGGTAGTTAGAGTTTATTTGTTTGTGCATAGGAGTTCAGTAACATCATTTTCTTGCTCCGACATTTGATATTCTAGATGTTTTGATTTTTTAGTTCTAGACATTACTGATAGAGCAGTACGAGCTTCGTGTACCCAGCTCAAGTGGTGTTCACAAATTATTTTGGTATTGAATGGATGCAAAGATCTGACTATGTTCATCGTTTTTTTGATGTTCTATATATTCAATCAAACTCTATTTAAATAGGTTTAAATTTGATGAGCGATAAAATCACAGTCTTTTATTAAACTGGTTAATTTCCCTTAAAGCAGATAAATCTAACACTTCTATTTATTTTGGGTCAATATACTAACTCAAGGGATCTAGTGGACAATATTTTAAAAGCTCGATTGTAATGTTTAATAATTAAAAATAATTTTCGTGAATACTTAAATGAATTTTGTATCACTTTTGAAAAATATCTGTTCCTGTATACCAATTACATCTGTTTTGAGTGTCACCATGGACAAACTTTCCTAAAAATGGGCTATTTTTTCAAATTTTAATTGTATCGCAATAGGTCGCATTTAATTTTTTTAGAGAAAAGATTGAAAAATCTCAACAATGACCCTCGTAAATATTACACAATTTCCAAAAAATAAGTCACTGTTTTTGAATCCTTGCAAATCTTTGTAATGTTTCGAAGGAGACAATTTTCGATGGTTTTTTTTGGTATTTACGATGATTTTAAATATGCGTCACCGTTTATAGGTGTTGTCGTCACGGGTTAAGGTATTGTGGGCTCTAGTTGTTTATTTCGTACCCATGCGTCGCAAATTCGGTATTTTTTCAATTCGATTGACGATCCAGCACTCCGGGTCGTTTGCAATTAAAAAAAACACAATTATCCCCCTTAAGGAGTATGGTCGCATTTAAGATCGGGACATGATTTCCGATTGGTTTCAAATGTTTTTTTCTAAATATGGGACAAAAATAAGTTGATCAGATGTCTTTTTATTTTCATTTGTCTAAAAAAAGTTTTCTTCGCGATTGTTGAACATCGTGTGATTTTTTTCAATTTTTGAAATTTTGGAATTGAGATCGCGGTTTCCAAAAGAACACGATACAAAAATAGACATACGAATTGTCGAAGCTAGGGTTTTGCGCTATCCTCAAGGATCGTAACATACCAGTTTCAGGTTTGCTGCCCGCGTCAAATATCGGGTACGTAGTATTAGTCCCGGAGGCCCTGCAAATTAAGCAAAAAAAACAGTTTTTTGCTCTTTAAGCGCCGGATGCATTTTCGAGTAACTGAACTTGGTTTTCTAACGTTCTTGTGTCAATAAAGCTATAAAGTATTCTCTTATTTTCAAAAATCGGAGGAGTGGCTTTTGAAGTGATGTGCTTTTGAAGGTCGTGCTGATTGCGGCAATCGACGGCTCTTGATTGTTTTGTGAAAGAAGTTAATGGTTCATTTCCCTAATGATAATTGTTCCTGCTGTTCTAGTACTTCATGAGGCGGACGCTGAAACCTGTTTTCTGGCTAAAGGACCGTAGCTCCCTGAGCCACCCCCTTTAAGCCACTTTTTTAGCTAACATTTTTATATAATTCGACTTTTGAAAACGACTCATCCGATTGAGTTTTTAGATAGCTCAAACTGAGCACAAATATACAAGAGAAAAATAAATATAAAAAAAGGTCCGAATCAGACCATTGTTTCCAATATTTTAACAAAAACAGATAATTAAACAATTCCAGTAATTCCTAAAACAAAATCTTGAAATTAAATTAAATAAATTCGAAACTAGTTGATTAAAACTATGATTTAATTTCAGTAATCTCAACAAAAACAAAAAATGTTCCGATTCGGACGAATTGTTTTTTATAATTTACTAGATATTTTCGAAAGCCGAATTATATAAAAATGTTGACTAAAAAGTGGCTTGAAAGGCCCAGCAAGTACCGTGATAGATATAGTATGTAAGTGATAGTTTATAAAAAACATGTACATACACATATACTTGCAATAGTGTTTGAAGTATCCGGGATACTGTATCCCTTAATTTTCTTCCTAGTACTTAGTACATGCAGAGTTATCTCTCTAAGGGCAACTAAAGTGTACTCGGGAGTGTAACTGAAAATCTCAAAAATTGATTGAAATCTTGCTTATCCTTTTCCCATTGAGAAATTCCCAACCTAAGTCCATCTTAAAAATGCTTACTATCTTTTCGAATCCCACTAATGTTGTCTTGGTGATTGTCCTAGTGATTGCTTGAGTCATTACACACCGATCAACTTTGGCCGTCCCAATATCAAGCACCCTTGCCTATAATCATACTCAAGACAATCACTGAGACAACATCTGTGGGATTCGAACACGCGCTATAGAGATAGTAAGCATTTTTATGATGGACTTAGGTTGGGAAAAGGTTATGTTATATTCTGACTAAAATAAGGGGTTGTCCAGACGTTCGGGTATAAGGGGAATCAAAAATGGGGATCGATTTTATTGGCGAATCTTGTAGAGAGTTTTTTGGGCATTTAAAGTACTAGGATTTTTTCTTTTTCAAAAAATTTAACACTTATCCAAAAAAAACGGTTTACTAAAAAACGCTTAATTTTCACTTGCCAAAATATTAGCTTTATAGGCTATAAATTATAGCTCTTCAGACGAATTCGCTGGAACTCGTTCCAGCACACCCTGTAGAATCTCGAAAAATTGACCAAAAAATAGATTTTTTGAAAAAAATTTTGAAAAAAAAATCCTGGGACTAAAATGACCAGGGGGGTTAAATGACCAGAAAAAATTCCCTACAAGATGGGCCAATAAAATCGATACTTATTTTTGACTTTTGAATTTCATTATTTCAAATTGTTTATAAAGCGTATACTGTATGATGATATTTGATTTTGTATTTAACTCGTGGATTCACTTCAAGCCAACTAGTTGGCAAAGTCCGTTTTTTCTTAATTATTTCACTTTAGTTCAAAAAAAATATTAATTCGTACAGTCGATTTAAAAATACAAAGGATTTAAAAATTCTTACTTTTGTGTTCAATATAATATTTACAGCAGAATCAAGAAATAGAGATAAAGCAAGGTCATCTTTGTGCAACAAACCATATTCTTCGGTCAAGGTCCACGATTTTGCTGAAAGTATTAACGTCTGTATCATCCTCTTTTTCGCATATATACTTCAAAATAAAACCGACTCCTGAGTATTCAGATTTATTTTCAACCTGGAAATAAACATCGTATCCAAAAACCGCTCCATTTTTTTTAAATAAATTCAACGAATCTGAGCAGAGTTAGATAATTATTTTTGATGCAGCGCTTTTCGCAAGTTTTTTTGCATACCAGTTGTTTAATTATGATATTCAAAATCAACTCTGTTTCTTTCTGATCAAAAAATAACCCTGCCAACTTCTGAAACAAAATAATTTTTGCACCATGGACAGATCGGTCAATTTGGTTTTTATTTTTTTGAAAAAATTTGCATAACTCAATTCGAGACGTTCAGTGAAAAAATAAGTCCAGCCAAGGAATCTTGAATTATTGCAAAAGTTTAATTTTTATCTGAATACAAATTGTTATTTCTAACTCGTATTCTAACAAATCTTCGTCTTTGAAATTAATAATGTCAGTTTTATTTTTCAAAAACTCTTTGATTTCTGAAAAGTTCTGACTTTCATTCGACCATGCAACATTGTAGGATGTAACATTACCCATTTTAAAAAAATAAAAAAGATGAAATAATTCTAGTAATAAAAAAAATAGCGCGATCATAAAAAAAATGGTCTTATAAATCAA
>SCLH01000308.1:85746-104742 GCA_004367855.1 Oikopleura vanhoeffeni | reverse complement strand
TAAGACTCCTACCCTGGAATTATATCTTATAAGCTCAGCTTATTACTGAGAGCGTCATCAATAATTACTTAAATTAAGTTGAATTCCGAATATAACGAAGGGTTGATTTTTAGGATTTCTCGCCTATGTTTGCGTCCGAAAAAAAATTGTCTGGATGTCGAATCGAACAAAAATGTGAAATTAGCCAGTTTTTAGGAAAGTGTTTTGTGCATGCATGACACTTAGACTTAAAATTTATTGGTATCTAGGGACAGATTTTTTTGAAAGTGAAAATTTCCAAAATCTCTATTTTATAATTTTCTGTAAAAACTGATTTATTCGTAGAGCTTTCGATTTATTATAATCATTTTCGATACAGGTTTTTTTTTCAATGAGAATATTTCGCAAAATTTGCATGAGAGTAATTTCGCTTTTATTCGTATCTAGGGACATATTTTTTTTGAAGTGAAATTTCAAAATCTCTATTTATAATTTTCCATGAGAAAAATTTATTTATTACAAAAATTAATTCAAGCAATCAAAAATTGACCACATAGTTACTTTGATTACTATATATCCATATTATTCCCGGGTCACTTTAAAACTTATTCCCTATTCTTTTAACGGGCCAAATAAGTAAAGTGACCCGGGTTTAATAATGGATATCCATATATCCATATATACGTGTATTAATGATAAAAAATTTGGTCAATTGATGAAAAATGCGTAAAAACCGGCGGAAAAAACTTAGTATTTAAAAAATTCAAGCTGCAGAAGGTTGCACAAAAAACCCTTTTCGTCATAAATTATGATCATAATCAACACAGAATTTTTCTAAGCTGTCAGTTTGGCAAAGTACGCACTGAATTCTGGGGCCTACACATAGGCTTTTAATTTCAAATAGTTCTGAGGAAACAGTGAGAGTCCGTGACCAGTGGTCAGTGACCACCCTATGTGATGATTTTTCAATTGTTACCTGATAAAGGTTCTGGTAAACTTGGAACACAAGATCTGCATCTTCCATAGTTAATCTCCAACCAGTCATAATCGGTCTTGGCCCAGACAAATTCATTGGTTCGCCATGATGAGTTTTCTTTTTCAAGCGATGTTCTGGTAATTTGCTTTGTGGCAATTTTTCGCCCTCAAAATTTGTCAAGTTTGCTGCCAACGCATTCCAGCCCAAACTCTTTGATCTGTCTGGTAGTGATAATTCTGTTAAGGAAAGTTCCGCCTAAAATATTTTTAAATGTTTTCGTACATTTTCACATTACTAACATTAAAAATTTCAATATATATTTTTCTATTGATTTGTTCTCTAAAAACTTAGAGTTTGTATTGATTTTTTGCTTGCGTCAATGACCTGACTCGGCGTCATCGGGTCAGGCTTACTGAATCTATATTTGCGGATTTCACACGTTTGTTAACCTGTTCAACTTTGTCCTTAGATGCAAGATACTTAATCGGCTATACTGTGAATCGGCATCATTTTTCTGTAAGTACTAGTATATTTTAAAATTGTATACATTCTTTCCAATTTCACGTCTAAATTAAATTATATCCTTTTATAATTCCTGATAGGCCAACAGGCGGCCTCTATTCTCACCCATCGCTTAAAATCCCTATTCTAAACACACACTGATATCTCTCTTTCTCGGTTTGTGTTCACTCCCTCTGAACATGATATTAATAAATTATGACGGGAAATGTCTGAATCGACATGCATGAATAAATGTGAATTTGTACATTGTGTGTATAATTTCATAATATTTTTGCGAAAAGATCGGGCGCCAGATATATCTCACCAAAAATTTCAAAAATTGTTCATCAGCCGTCTGATTGGCAGAATAGTTAGTTTTTTTATATTTTGGTAATTTCAAATTGATTATTAACTCGTAGAATTGATTTCTGCCATCCAGCTGCCATTCACCATTTAATCGTATTTTACGACGCTTAATCATTAATGACAAGATCATTATAAAGTTATCGATGACCTTAAAAACAAATTGACATTTGTGCGTTTTTTTTGAAAATTTTTACTGTTGATACTTAGTACTTATTTTGCAAAATTTTGGAATCACTAAATAACACCTTTCATCGTGATCATAAATAAATTTTCCATTACACCATAGCCCAAAAATGATCAAGTGACCGATTATTTCAAGAAATAAGTTCGGGCCAAAATGGTACTGTTTTTTTTTCCAAAAATTGCTTAAATCACATTTTGAGAAATGAAGAGGTTTTTGAGAAGTTTTTAAGACTTTTTTCCATTACACCAAAGTTCAAAAACAATTACGTGACCTTCAAATTAAGTAAATAAGGTTTTGGTTCAAGTACACAAATAGTACTCAAATTACGCCGAAAAATTTAAGGACTCATAAACACATAATCTAAGAATTTATAACATAACGGCATTTTCCAAAACGTCACGTGATCTTATTTTCAAGAAATAGGGATTTATTTATGACATATATTTCAAACCTTATTTTCGAATTATTTTCGTCACGTGATTTTATTCGGAAATTTGGTGTAATGAGGAAAAAAGTCTTAAAAATTTTAAAGTTCATCAACGAATTGTTTTTTTGACGTAATTTTGAGAGTACTTTTTCAAAGATTACCGTATATATGGCGTGTATCGTATATCAAATTACCATTCATCTTAGAGACTTGTTGAGTACCCTAAAAAGAATCGGAAGGGTCGACTTTTTAATAATAATTTAGCAACTATGGGTCAATTATGTACTAAAAGGGCGCTAAAAGCAAAAATCTCTCTGTAAAATCTGACCATTTTTGCTCTTAGTGACCTTTAAGTACATAATTGACCCATAGGTGCTAATATTTTCATGAAAAAGTCGACCCTTTCCGATTATTTTGGTGGTACTTTCAAGTTTATACGACGAAATTGACCTTGACCTGACCGAGAAATAAAATAATCCTAAATTGTTGTGGAGCCATTTACTAGAGAATTTTGTAAAAAAAAATTATAATATATTCTTAGACAGAGCAATAGCAAATCATTCAAAGTTTATATGAGTAGTTTCAAATATAATAAAGGTTAATTTTCATCTTGTTATTGTACTTTGTGTGTAACTGAGGTCATTTTTCGCAACTTTTATTTTTTTATCCCATTAAATGCCTTTTTATGCGTTAAAAAAACATTTAATTGTATTAGCAAATTGGCTGAATTGTATTTAAAGATAATTAAAAAAATTATGTTAATAATGAAACTTTGCTTATATGGATATCCATCCTTTTCGGTCCATATTCTGAATATTGAAAGATGCACAATTCTCCCAGATAATTTCAGAGAAATTACGTCCATGAAGGAGAATGTACGTCATTCGTTCGCGTGTATTCTTCTCGTTCTGCCTTGGCTCTAAAAGAGGGCGCCCTAGAGCGCAGACAACTGTTATTTCGACGCAAGCATTTTGAAACTTTTATTCAAACTTTGAGAGTTTTAATAAGTTATGACAGATTATGATGTAAATTTTACTGAAAATAATCAAAAATTTACTATTTCCAATTTACAGTATACGATGTAGCTGCAAATCATATTTAAAAAATAATCAAAACTGTATTTTTACGCGCAAATAAGCGCACTTTTGCAGGGAAAGTAGTAATTACGTTAAAAATCTGAAAATGCCCCTAATTTTTTTTGTTCAGTGATTACTTTCCAGACGTCCTTCTGCAGGCTTCAGATTGACAGTAAAATAACGGTGAATTGTATTTAAATAGAACAATGAATAAGTGTCGGAGCTGCGCGCAGACTAACAGGGCAGTTCTAAGTATCAGGATGTTTTTTCAAAGATATTAAATTATAAATCAGACGTCGAGATTATTATTACTTAACAAATTATAAAACTGATTTTTTAATTCGATTTTAAGCCAAGTTTGTTAACACTTTGCAGTATAAATGGAAAAATTCCCATGATAAAATGTAGATATGAGATAGCTTTTCAGTCTGATCTCCCAAATTGGCTGTTTTGACCACTAAAGGTATACATTTCATAAGAAGGCTCCAGACAATGTTTTGAATTCATAAATTACCGCCGATCGCGAATCACAGAAAGAAATAATATTAAACGAAAGAGGAGATAGCTTTTAGTGATTTTTGAAAGGCTTACTTAATGCTATTTTCGGACTAATCGACCTTAAAAAGTACTGGTGTTCATTTGAAGAGTTGTCCTACACAAAAAACGAATAAATTAGTTCTTTCATCCAGTTCTCAAAACGGCACTGAAAACAGTAAAAAAACAGCTAAATTTATCGTCACCCATTCTTTAAGGGGCTATTTTTTGCTTTTTTCAAGGGCGGTTTCTGAGAAACATGGATAAGGAAATTATTTAATTATTTTTTTAATATGTAGTACGCTCAGAAAATGACTTTTAATAGGCGTCCCAAAAAGCACTAAAAAAGTATCTTCCTCTTTCGTTGATTCATATCTTTCTGTAATCTGACAGTCAGTCTAAAAATTATGAATACGGAAATCTAATGGAGAGGTTTTTTGAATTTTTTGCCCGTGGTCAAAAACGGCCAATTTGGAAGCACTCACTAAAAAGCTATCTCGTCCTACATTTATTTTTATTGAATTTATTTTTGATTTATGCTGCAACGTGTTCACATAGGCTGGCTTTAAATCTGATGGAGCCATTTTTTGAAAATTTTGTCTTGGGGTGTTCTGAAAATGCTTGTATTTCTCTTTTTTTGAAATTTAGAAAATATTTCTACAAAAAAACGATGAAAAATGAATTTTAATTATTTTTTAGGCGGTATTTAGAGTCAAATGAGTTTTATTCACAAAATTGTTATGCCTAGAAAAATTTAAGATAGAAATTTTGAACTGATAATTTGGAAATCACATAAAATTTTACCTAAACCCGACTTTTTTTAAATTAAAAAAAAATATAGTCAAAATACTCGTCGGAAAATTCTCTACACAAAAAGGTGATGATAAAGTCTGTTTTGGAAAACTTCAGATGTCTTCACCCACTCTCTTAAGGGTTACTGGTCGCTGGAATGACTTTTCCGGATGAGAAATCAGCCTAACCGAGAAACTATGAGGACAATTAAGATTAGCCATGTTGTAGATCTACCTTAATCTTGTCAAAACCATGGTCAATGACTTTTTTTTCCGATACACCCTGAGATACGTTACCAGTACAAGGTGTCCTCGACCAAATTCAAATCTATCTCCTCCCAGGATTATTTAGAAAGCAGCTCAATTATAACATATCCCGTATGACTTATAAACTTAGGTCTCTCAGAAGCGATTTTTTCAAAAAAAAAAATTAGTTTTTTTAGAAATTAGCAAAAAACTACCGATTTTTGCGATTTTAAGCATTTTTCACCAAAATCTATTTCCTCAGGTTATATTTTGGAATCCACTCGAATTCGAGCAAACATTAGCACAGAACAAAAAAAATTCCTTAGAAGCTTTTTTTTCAAATTTCGACCCCAAACTCAAAATATAAAATTTTCAAGGCACGGTGAAAAAATTTCCGAAAAAAATGTGCTTCGATTTTTTGGAAAGCTAGTATCAAAAGAAAGCCACAAAAACACTGATCAGAAAGTGGCTTTTGACAAAGTGAAATTTTTCAAGTTTTAGTGGTTAAATTGAAGCAAACGTTATTTTGAACTTAAAAATACTATGAAAAAAATCGAAAAAACACGAAATTTTTTTTTTGATAATTTGGTTGGTAGTACACTTGGTTATCATCCAAATCAATTTGGATTCATTTTCAAAGCCCCAAAATGCCTCATTAAAACCAGCGACCAGTACCCCCTTAAGGGGGTTGTGGGTGAAGAATGTTGGAATTGCTGGGAAAATAGCCCTCTCCTCCAGCTGGACTGGAAGGGTCGATAACGGGCAGATAAGAATAAATAGAAGAATAAAAATACGGGAGACTAAAACCTTCTCTGTCAACTGCAAGTAAATTTTTTTAATTCTGGTGAAGGATGGCTCACCGGACGGCATCGAAAAACTGGTAAAAATATGTTCTCAATTCACACAAAAATTGTAAAATCGCGATCAATTTTGCTTTAAATTGAATAAAACAGAAAATGTACAAAATGTAAGAACCTTACGAAATATTGCCATATTTTACACGTTCTTCTTTCGTTGAAAAAATTTTCTCTGTTTGTTTTAAGACGGTAAAAATTAAATTCAGAATTTCTCTTTAAAATCTGAAATAGTCCGTCAATTTTGTTTAAATTTGAATAAAATAGAAAATGTATGAACCTACGAAATATTGTCATATTTTACTACGTCTTTCGTTTGAAAAAATTATCCTCTGTCTGTTTTAAAGCGGTTAAACAAAAAATTTATTGTTTATAATTCCCATCAAAGGGTAAAGTTTGAGCATGCAGAGACGAGAAGAACGCCCCACGCTAAAAGCCTTTTTTTCCCAAACCCAATCAAACCACTTGATTTACATATTTCATTATTTTGAACCAATCAAATACAATCTCATTCATACTACCCACTTATTTTTTCATTACGTTTTAAGAACAGAATTAATTTTATTGACGGGGTTTAGAGGAATATATAAACTATTGTTGTTTTACTATGCATTCTTTACACCCACAACCCCCTTAAGGGGTATATCGGATAATTGACATATTCCGGTGTAATATATCTGAAAACTAAAAGCTTATAGAAAAAAACCGAAAATGCTAATTTGTAGGATCTATCCTTAATCTTCGCAAAAAGTACAGTCACAAATATTTTGACCATTACACAATTAGGTACAGTATCGTAACAAGGTGAACTTTTCCAAACTGCAAAAACTATCTCCTTCTCCAGACTGTATATCAATCAAGCTCAATTTTCACAGATCACGTATACGGGAGTATCCAATCTTTCCTTCGAGTTCTTTTTTTTGATCCGGCGACTGAACAATTAGACGCCCAAATAACCGACGATTTTTTCGCAATTTCAAGACTTCAAAACTATCTCCTCGAGGTATATTTGGCAAAATGGCACACATTTTTATCAAGTATTTGCCTAGAACAATTGGTAAAAGTCTCTCGAGCGCTTTTTTTTGCAATTTCGAGCTAGAACTCGAAATATGATTGTTTTTGGTTATTTTTCCAAAAAATTTCCAAAAATAAAAAAAGTGCTTCGATTTTTTCGAAAGTAGGCCAAAGAAAGCCAGTGAAACACTGATGGAGAAAGTTGGCTTACGTCAAGTCGATATTGTGAAGTGTTAGTGGTCAAATTTTGAGAAACGTTATTTTTTAACTTCATCTTTTAAAAAATACTTAGAAAAAAATCGCAAGAAATGCGAAAATTTTCGAAAATTTTTTTTTTGATGATTGGGTTCTAGTAACACTAATTATCACCCCGTATCAATTTGGAGCATTTTTAATGCTTAAGGCCTTCATTTAATCAGAAGATAATACCCCCTTAAAGGGGGTGGTCGTCGTTACTTTAAGCGAAACCGGGTTTTCAATGGCCAAATTATTGCAAGAGTACAAACTTCAGAGACAAAGTTTCGCGTCTGACTAATTGTATTTGAGCAAAATCGTGCATCCTATGAAAAAATTGAAAGTGACGGATGGCTCGTCCAATCAGAATGTGCTTACAAAAAACGGAATTATTTTTCAAAATGTATTTCCTCCACTGAGTTTTTATGCGTACAACAATGATTTATTGGACTCAAATTAACCGGACAGACGTGAGGCAAAAAACCGAGTTAAGTTTTTTATAAAAATTTCTTGAATTTGGTCTCCAGTATCACCAAAAAACAGTATTTCGTCTCTTGTTTTGGGTCTCAATCAAAATGTATCTCCTCCCTGGATTTAAGAGTCACACAGTGAAAACCACCCATAGATGAATGTGCAGCCTAAAGAGTCCGTTGCAAAAAAATCGAGTTGAGTTTTTGTCTAAATTTCTGACTCGTTTTTTTGTTAAATCGTGTGTTTAAACTTTTCAAAAATCAAACGTCAACTTTTTTCATACGAAATATTTTTTGAACTCATCGAAAAGTGCTTTTTACCAGTATTAAAATAAAAACGAGTACCCCCAAAATGCTTGTAAATTTTCCATAATTTCATAAAAAAGACATAATAATATAATTGAGAAAAATTAGCTTCTAGAGCCTCATTACCGCCATCCCCTTTAACGGGTACTGTGCTTTGATTTTTCGACAGTTAGTATGCAAGAAGAAAACGTACGAAAACAACTATCAGAAGATGGCTTAAATTTCATAAAAAAAATCCGGCGTCTTAAAATGACCAGAAAATTCTCTACAAAATAGCTAGAAACATCGTACCCATTTTTGAAATTTATAGTTCCCATATTTCAAATCGTCTTAGGACAAAAACTCATGTAGGTTTTTAATGTATGATTTTTATTCCAGGGAAAAGATACATTTTGATTGAGACCCTAAAAAAGGCCAAAAATGACTGTTTTTTGGGTACTGAGACCATGATTCCCGGCTGTCCGGTTAATTTAAGTCATAAATCCATTGTTATACCTTAAAAACTTAGGGAGAGATACATTTGATAATAATTCATTCCGTCAGTTTTGTTAAGCACGTTTCTGATTGGACAGCCATCCGTCACTTCTACAGACTTTTTTAAAGGATGCAAGATATTTGCTCAAATACATTAGTTAGAGGTTATACTTTGTCCAAGAGTTTGTACTTTTGCGATAATTGGCCATTGAAAAACCCGTCACGAGATTTTTTTTCAAATTTTTGCTTTTGACGGCCAAAAAACGAAAACAAAATTTATTGATCTATTTATCATTTAAATTGAAAGTGCGCTAATTTGTTTTCTTTTGACGCTACCGAGTGAAAATTACACCAAAATCCTTAAAAGTGTTTGAATTTACAGAAAAAATTATTTTGAAGCATTTTCAATTTTTTTGGTTTCTAAAATTTTGTCAAAATTCAAAATGAAATGTTGACATGGCCCCCAGGAGACGCCGAATCAAAATTTCAAAAAAAACTCTCCAATGCATTGTCAAACAAGGCTTCTGCTTTCAGATGCAGTATGAGCCGAAACTGTATCTCCTAAACTGGTGGATATACAGTTTTTTCGCGTTTCGAGAAAAGGGTGCTAATGCATTTAGAGTGGCCGAAGTCGGACAGGACCGATTTTGAAGGTCTCTGAAACATCCAAATGACCCTCTGGGTCGAAAGATATGTTAATAAGGAAGAAAGAATCTGCTTACAATTTTTTCGAAAAATGCCTTAAAATGACCAAAAACGGTTTTTAATGCATTTTTTTTGTTAAATTGGCTTTTTGTATTTTAAAAGTTCGGGGCTGAAAGCCAGTTTTTTATAGAACTTAGCTTATAATGTATTGTCAATAATCCAGCAAAAAAAATGACGCCTAGACCCCCGCCCAGAAAAATATGATTTTTTTGGTGATTCCAGAATGAGAAAAGAGGCTCCCCGATTTTTTAAAATTATTTCAGTCCATGATTAAGTATACTCAAAAGATGCGCAATCATCGACTTTGTGGAAACGGTATAAGCAACTATGAGCCTTCAACGTTCACATGTGGTGCAACAGGCGATTCTATGTTTTGGTGGTGTCAACAACGACACGGTTTTAGCATTTACGGAAAAGATCAACATTTGAAATAAATCAAGATAACCATTAAAAAGAAATTTTTTGAAGATTCAATTTTGCTTATTTTCGAAAATCAAAATTTTTGCCGATCGCTGATTGGTTGAAAAATAAAAATGCTCGAAAGTGACTTTTGACCCCGGAAATGAAACCGCATGATTAAATTATACTAGAAAAAATATTTTTAAATTGCGGTACAAATCAGAAAATGGTTGTTTAGTGTACTCAAAATGACAAAAATTGTCAATTTAAGGGGGTATGCGACTATGATTTGACATATCCTCGGTGAAATATACTGAGAACTAAGAGCTCATGAGAAAAACCGAAAATGCTGATTTGTAGATCTTTCTTTAATCTTNAAAAAAGTGCATCACAAATTATTTTTGACCATCACACCAATTGGTACAGTATGTTTACAATAAGACACTTTTAAAATTGCAAAATCTATCTCCTTCCAGACGGTATATCAAATTGAGCTCCAATTTTCACAGATCACGTAACGGTAGTATGTCAATCTTTTAAGACAAGCTTTTTTTGATCTGGAGACAATTTTGAAACGCCAAATAACCGACGATTTTTTACAATTTCAGACTTCAAAATCTATCTCCTCCGAGGATATATTTGCAAAATGACTCAAATTTTTATCAAGTATTCTCCAGAACATTTTTCAGAGATTAACACGTTTCACTACCCGCCGTGGTTTAAAAAAGAGATTTTTTATTTAATTTTGTTGAAAAATGAGCCCCTAATCGGCCAAAGGCCGATAAAGAAGGATTTTTAATTAAATTTTGTTGAAAAATGAGCCCCCGATCGGCCGAAAGCCGATAAAGGGGGATTTTATGTTTTGTATTAAATTTTGTGTTAAAATGAGTCCACAATTTCATGTTTTTTATCTATTTGAAAAATGAGCAGAAAAAATTGCCAAATTTTCAAGAAAATTTTGAAATTTGAAATCAAAAGTTTAACATTTGCTTTCAATTTTTGAAAATTCTATATAAATTTCGATAATTTTTGAAAAAATTGACAATTAATTTCAAATTCGACAATTTTTCCATAAAATTTGTACATTTTCCTTTAAAATTAGACAATTTTTTAAAAATTTTCAAATTGTCTATAAAATTTGTACATTTTCTTTCTAAATTAGATAATTTTTTCAAAAATTATCAAAATTTCTTTAGAATTTTTACATTTTCTTTCAAAATTAGATAATTTTTTCAAAAATTAAAATCAAATGTTAAACTTTTGATTTCAAATTTCAAAATTTTCCTGAAAATTTGGCAATTTTTTCTGCTCATTTTTTTCAAATAGATAAAAACATAAAATTGGGGACTCATTTTCAAACAAAATTAAATACAAAATATAGTATCTTCCTTTATCGGCTTTCGGCCGATTTTGGGCTCATTTTTCAACAAAATTAAATGAAAAATATTGAATCCCCTGTTATCGGCCTCCGGCCGATTTGGGGCTCATTTTTCGACAAATTAAATGCAAAATATAAAATCTCCTGTTATCGGCCTTCAGCCGATTTGGGGCTTATTTTTACACAAAATTAAATACAAAATATAAAATGCCCTTTTATCGGCCTTCGGCCGATTGGGGGCTCATTTCCAACGAAATTTAATAAAAATTTAAAATCACCCTTAATCGGCCAATTTTGGGCTTGCTTTTCAACAAAATTGAATTAAAAATTGCCCTTTATCGGCCGATTTTGGGCTCATTTTTCAACAAAATTAAATATAATTTTTTTTAAACCACGGCGGGTAGTGAAACGTGTTTATCTCTAACAAATGTTCTGGAGAATACTTGATGAAAATTTGAGTCATTTTGCGAATATATCCTCAGAGGAGATAGATTTTGAAGTCTGAAATTGTATAAAATCGGCGGTTATTTGGCGTTCTAGAATAGTTCATTTGTCAGATCAAAAAAAGCTTGTCTTAAAAGATTGACATACTATCGTTACGTGATCTGTGAAAATTAGAACTCAATTTGATATACCGTCTGGAAAGAGATAGATTTTGCAGTTTTGAAAGTGTCTTATTGTAAATATACTGTACCTATTGGTGTGATGATCAAAAATAATTTGTGATGCACTTTTTTGCAAGATTAAAGAAAGATCTCAAATCGAGCATTTCGGTTTTTCTCATGAGCTCTTAGTTTTCAGTATATTTCCGAGAATATGTCAAATCAGAGTCGCCATACCAGCGTCTCCACCATTTAGGGGTGGTCGTCGCGATTTTCAGGGAAAAATGGGGTTTTCAAAGACCAATTGTAGCAAAAGTACAAATCGTCGGACCAACATTACCTCTCTCTGATATATTTGAAATGCTTCAAATCTTGAAAATAAAATCTAAAGTGACGGATGGCTCGTTCAATCAGAAACGTGCTTACAGAAAACGGAATTATTTTTTCAAAATGTATCTCTCCCGAGTTTTTAGGTACAACAATGAATTTATGACTCTAATTACCGGACAGAACGTGAGCAAAAAAACCGAGTTAAGTTTTTTTTGAAAATTCTTGAATTTGCTCTTAGTATCACAAAAAATTTTATTTTACCCTTTGTGTGGGGTCTCAATCAACAATGTATCTCCTCCCTGGATTAAAAGTACCAGTTGTGAATGTATAAATGTGCAGCTGAAGAGTCCGTGCAAAAAACCAAGATAAGTTTTTGTCTAAATCTTCTGACTCGTTTTCTCTTAAATCGTTTTAAATTTCCAAAAACTAGAAAATTCAACGTTTCACGTTCAACTTTTTTATACGAAATATTTTTGAACTCATCAAAAGTGCTTTCCTAGCCATGTATAAAATAAAACGAGTACCAAAATGCTTGTAATTTTGCCCATATTTTCCATAAAAAGGCATAAAATAAAATGGGATTTGTTGAGCTCATGCGACGACCACCCCCTTAATATCGACTTTATAAAAATAATGGGTGGATTGTTCTGAAACTTCTTGGAGTTAATATATATGTTAAAATTGCAAAAAAAAAATATGAAAAAATTTTTTGGTCGTCACGTGATCAAAATATAGCGATTTTCGTATTTCAGTATTTAATTATTATAAAACAAATGCCAAATCGGTAGTTTTCGGGTCAACGCCATCTATTCATGAAATTAACACCACTTTTTGAAAAAAATTATGATTTTTGGCTCCAACCTCGATTTTTTCGAGAAAAAAAACGTAAAAGTAAAAACAGGGATGTCGTTTGATACGACAAAAAATATTTTATTATCAATTAACCGCCTTGTTGAACTTAGTTAGTTCAGTTTTTTTGATACATACATCTCAGATAGATGGTATCATATTACATTTTTTTGAGAGTGTCTCGATTTTTTTTCAAGTATTTTCTCTACAACGGAAAAAAAATTTTTGGGGAAAAAAATTTGGCAGACGTTTAGACAATTTAAAAAAAATAAAAAATTTCGAAAAAAAAAATTCGGAATTTTTTTCATTTTTTAAATCGTCTGTCTCGTTTTTTTTCATCAAAATTTTTTTTCCAGTTGTAGAAAAATACTGAGTAAAAAATCAAAAATTTCTCAAAATTGAAGTTTTCGTTGAAAAGCAAGTTTAATTAAACCACGTGATAATACCTCATGGTAGGCTCGAGTGTATTTATCTCAATACTGCGCAGTGCTCTGTTCTACTCAATACTTATGTTTCTATTATATTCTAATCAGAATCAAAAGTATTTCTTAAATACGTGACAAATATTCATGATAAAATCATGTTTTTTAGAAAAAAATTGAGAGTTTTCTCGTCTTAATGACCTTCGGCCGATTTTGGACATTTCTTACAAATTTAAATAAACATAAAATCCTCTTTTATCGGCCTTTGGCCGATTTGGGGCTCATTTTCAACAATTTAAATTAAAATACAAGTCCCCTTTTATCGGCCTCCGGCCGATTTTGAGCTCATTTTTTGACAAATTTCAAGCGGTCAAAAACTACTCTAGATCCGAAATTTTCAAATTCATAGGATTTTTTATCGGGTGCTCATTTTTGGGTTGGCAGTACATAGCCGACTTTGTACATGGCGAACTTGTATATGGCCGACTTTTTGGAAAGGTGTTGTTTTGTACATGGCCGACTTTTATAGAAAAATTCACTATGTATATAGCCGACTTTTTATTTTGCCCACTTGATGAAAATCATAATACAGAATTAGATAGCCGACTTTTTCTATAGTCTGTGAGCAGCCGATCGCGTATTTTTGCTCGGGAGGCCTTATATTGCAAGTTTTTGTATTTATTTTCTCAAAACTTAAACAAAATCTTATTTTTATTCGTTTCAGATTCTTTAATAGGGATTCGTTTTTTCGAAAATTTGGTAGCAAAAAAAAATTTTCGAAAAATTATTGTAGGCGGTTCAGCCAATTTGAAAAAAATGAAAAAAAAATTTCAAAAAATTTTTCTTGAAAAATTCCGAAAAAATTTTGAAATTTTTTTTTTTTTTAAATTGGCTGAATCGCCCGCAAAATTTTTTTTTCTGGTTATTTTTTTCGTTACCAAATTTTGGAAAAAACTTGGAAAAAAAAACGAATCCCAATTTTCAAAAAAAAATATTTTCGCGCGCGGCACCTAGCGGCACCTGAATTTGGTTTGATTGCCATCCACCGTTGTTGATATCTATGGAATGAAATATAACTTTTTTTTGGGCGTCTATGGACGAGTTGAGAACTCAAAAAACCGTCTTTTTTGGTTAAAAATGCGATTTTTAAGAATTAACTATCATTTTTCTCGAGTAATATTGATTTTTGAGAAAAAATTTTACCACAAAACGCGCAATAAAATTTGGCACAAACTGATTAATCTGAAAATTTTAACCTACCTGGTCGGTTTTGACCCACAATAGAATGGTGGAAACGCTACGCATACCTTTTAAATTGACAATTTTTGTCATTTTGAGTACCCTTAACAACTATTTTATGATTTGTAACGCTATTTAAAAATATTATTTCTAGTATAATTTAATCTTGCGGTTTCATTTCCTTAGTCAAAAGTGACTTTTTAACAACCATTCTCCGATTTGTAAAAAAAATATGTTTTCTTGTTTTATTTAATCATGCGGTTTCATTTCCGGGGTCAAAAGTCTTTTTTGAGCATTTTAATTTTTCAACCAATCAGCGATCGGCAAAATTTTCTGAAAAAAAAATCAAATAAATCTTTAAAAAATTCCCTATCTAATGGTTACTTTCATTTATTTCTTATAATAAGCTTTCCTGTAAATGCTAAATACCGTGTTGCTGTTTACACCACCAAATCATAGAATCGCCTGTAGCACCACCTGTGGTCATCTGAGACCTATAGTTGCTAATACCGTTTCCACAAAGTCGTTGCTTGCGCATCTTTTAAGCACCATAAATCATTGTTTTGAAATAATTCGAGTTTTCGGGCACCTCCATTTCCGGTGTTACACCACGTGGTCGTTAGGGTATATAAAATTTGAGATGTCAATCTAGAGCAGAATTTTACGTTGTACACAAAAAAGTTAGTTAGAATTGCGAAAAAAGATGTACATTTTGCTTTTTTTTGGGGAAAGAAAACTTTGATCGCCCAAAACAGCGCCACCAAGTGGTCGCACGAAAAACAATTTTGAGCAAAAATTGTCACCGTCAAAAACTACACAATGTCTGAAGTTTTCAGATTTATATGACCTTTTTATCGGGTAGCTGATTTTTTGCTCGGGAGTATACGGTAACTGTCATAACTTTTCGAGCGGGGGTCTAATTTTTTTTGTCTTACTGCCCTATTAAACTCAAGGGAATGGTCTTCCCCTAAAATGCGTAGGCGTGTAAGGCAAAAAGATACGAATTTGTAGAAAAACGTAGGCGTGTTATTCCCTTTATTTGTTTAACTATGTATTACAACCAACACAGCGAGGACTACTTGTGTTTGAAAAACTAGCTTTCAGTCCCGAGGTTTTGTCACAAAACAAATTATTTTTGTGAGAAAATGACGATTTTTGCCATTTTCAACTACCCTAAATGCCCATTTTTAAACTTTTCAAAAAATTCAAAAGTATGTTTTCTGATGTAACTTTACCTTGCGATTCCATTTCCGGGGTCAAAACTCACTTCTGGGCAGTTTTGTTTTTCGTCCAATCAGGTTTCGCCAAAAATTTGAAAATTTTTCGTGAAAAAGTACGGAAAAAAATCTTCGTAAATTTTCCTACAAAATGGCTATAGATATCTTCATTTTTTCTGAATTTGAGCCCTTCCTTAAAATGGTCCCCACTTCGGCCAAAACTGATGAAAATTGAAGGAGAAGATACGAACTACGTGTTTTTAGGAGGCTTATTAAAAGCGTATATGTGGGCGTAGGTGGGATTGTATCAGATTACTGTCAAATTCATAATAATCGCAAAGAGTTGTTCTTCAAGATAGAGAAGTTTTTGGGGTATCAACTCCGCCAGCTTATCCAAAAATACCTTTTTAACAGGTCCAAATCTCCGACATCAACTCCCTAAAGAGTTGTTAAACAATCAATCACTACATTTTTTAGAATTTTTCATTTGGCGTGTTTTGGGGGCAGTGTCAATTTTTCATTTTGACATAAATGCTTCAAAAGTATTTTTTTCGAAAATTCAAACACTTTTGAGAATTTTGGTGCAAACTTTGCACTGCAAAGGAGTTGAGAGGTCGATAAGAAGCCCAAAAAACCGATATTCCATGAAAAACACGACCTCTAAATTCGATTTGTGGCCGATTCGGACATTTTTGGGGGAAAAAAAGTGTACCACATTTTCCGGAAGCTTTTTTCACCCCATAATTGATAACCAAATATCTACTTAAATAAAGTCGATTTTCGCGAAAATCTGTAGGAATTATCCCATGATATTCTATGATTCATAGTAATTCATTTACTTGCACGAGTCGCGTGACTCACGACCGCGATATAAAGACACTGAAAAACCTCGCCCTGCAGATACTGAGTTGGTGTTTTCCGTAGTACGGAATCCGTACTCAAAATGACGTCATATTTCAAAAGTAAATATGATTTAAATTTGTAAATACACTTTATTTTGTACATTTTATAGTTTTTAATTCTAATCATTCTGGTGCCACTAATTACGGCTTTTGAACTCGCTAAAATACAGTCTACGATACAGTATTGGCAATACACCATTTCACTTACGGTTTTTCAATTTGGATATCTATTCGGTCAGTTATCATTATTACAAAAAATAGCAATTTTCATCTAATCCTAAAGATAACTGAAAATGCTCAGTAAAAATTAATCACTAAAAATCCGCTGGGATTAATCAAAAGTATTCGACGACATACCTTTGGCGATTGAACTTTTCGTCGCCAATTCTGTCGGATAAAAAAAGAGGCATTTCTTGGGAGACTCTAAGTAATCTCTATAATATATTTTGTGATGGGACTATCATTAAGAAGCTTAGCTTTTCATTCAAAATTAGCAAATTGAGCTTTGAACTTCAGAATAGAATTATCGCTTTCGATAAACAAGAAAACTTACTACAAACTCCACGATTTAACCTTTCAGAATACCAATTTTTCATTACCATTTTTTGTTAATAAAGATCGTAACACCTTGAATTTTAAAGATATCCTATTCACACTTTGTTAATATCCGGCCCTACTACTTAAAAACAACTACGTTCCTATCAGGGCGGGATATTAACAAAGTGTGAATAGGGATATAATATCTAGATATTGCAAAATTTGCTTGATACCATCATGAGTCATGATTCATGACAAACTTTGAAGAATCCATTCTCAAGCCCGAAATATAAAAAGGGCGCAATTTTCACCAAATTTACACCGTGAATTTGACGCCAGTAGTTCCCAAGATAATTTTTAGAACTCTAGAAGAATTAAAAAAGTTTACAGTCGGAACCTTATCCAACGCACTTGTTAATAGCAAAATTAAAATATTTTGGCAGATAGGGAAAAAACACTATATATTTTTCTCAAACTACCACCAAAGTATGTTTCATACTCCAGGCACTTTTGTAACTAAATAATTTTCAGTAGCTTAAAATTTGTCGAAATTTTTCGAATTCCCCAAATTATGACAAATTTTTGAAAACACTCCGAACATTATGAAAAAATGCCTTATTTTTCTTCAAATTTTACGTATTCGTTTGAAATCACCGAAAAAACTCTTCAAAATAGCCACTTTAACTTTCGCGTAGGTGACCACATATTTTATATGATATTTGAAAATCATCATGACATTTTTTGGGATTTCGGTCAAAACTATTTGAAATATCTGAAAATTTTCCTTCATTCTTGTTCAAAAATTTTCAAACTTATTTTTATGAATCCGTAGCTGAAAATTTGGGAATGGCTCTTCCACTATATTCAATATGTCCTCGTTTTGTTCTTTCTCTTGTTTATACTCTGAATCGTATCTTATGAAGTAAAACTACGGTTTGGCAGAAGTCCACCGAAGCCCTCTTTTATCCAGAATTAAAAAAATTTAATCACGCCCAAACTTGTCAAATTGGTGAACCGACCCATCCACTGTTTGAAATGTATTTCATTTAACTCATGAAGAAAAATATTTCTTTGGATGTGCTAAAATTTCGGTTTTTTCATCTTTTTTCAACAATTTAAATTTTCGATTTTGACGTAAAAATCGTATAAATCAAAATTAAATAAATTTTCAACGGTGGTCAAGATCATTTTTTAGAGCTTCTAACTAATAAAAAAAAGTAAAATTAATTTTACTGTAATTTAGACACCTTCGATAGCAAACGCGCGTTTTTTGAGTGTTTTTTCAAAAGACGATTTATAAAGTAAAAATAATCGATCTGACAAAAATCAGATTATACAAAGTAAGCTCAGAAGTTCCAAATTACGGTCTAAAAAGTTTTTTGGAAAGTTTTTAGAGAAGTTTTGAGAAAAAACCCTATCTTTTGCCTTTCACCTATCCGCCGGACGTCAGGGAGAAAAAGTTTTAATTTTCAGATGCGTAGGCGATTGCGGAGGCTTACGTAGGTTTTTGCGTAGGTTTCACCTATCCGCCGGACCCTGCTGTAATGAGTTTTTACTATAATTTTCATTACCAACTTAAAGGGAGTGGTTGTCGCTGATTAAGGGAGTAACCGACGGAGGCTGTATCTCGAGATCCATACATAGTATAAACTTAATTTTCCTTGCATTCGAAATTTTGTCATCGGTTTGCTTCTGAATCAATTACAAAACTTAAGGGAGTGGTTGTCGCTGATTAAGGGGGTGGAGAAAGCAAATTAGATATTTTTCAATCGGCTCTCCTGAACAAACTAAGAATGTGAAATTGTTCATTTTACACTGGATCGCGAGAAAAATGTTCAATTGGTCACTTTGAAACAACAAAACAAAAAATTTGACCGCACTAGCTCTACGAGCTCTACGGGCACTAGAAAAGTGCCAAAATCAATCCTTAAAAAGTTATGTTTGGCTTCGTCTATTAACCGATTCTCATGATTTTTTTTTTAAT
>SCLH01000308.1:52111-66345 GCA_004367855.1 Oikopleura vanhoeffeni | reverse complement strand
AAGATTAATCATTCTGGTGCCGACTATTACGGCTTTTGACTCGCAAAGTACAGTCTACGATACAGTATTGGAATACACCATTTCACACTTACGGTTTTTCAATTTGATATCTAGTTCGGTCAGTTAATCATTATTACAAAAAATGCAATTTTCAGTCTAATCCTAAAGATAACTGAAAAATGCTCAGTAACAATTATCACTAAAAATCGCTGGGATAATCAAAAGTATTCGACGACATAACTTTGGCGATTGAACCTTTTCGTCGCAATTCTGTCGGATAGAAAAAGAGGCATTTCTTGGAGACTCTAAGAATCTCTATAATATATTTTGGTGAATGGACTTGATCATTAAGAAGCTTAGCTTTCATTCAAAATTAGCAAAGTTGAAGCCTTTTGAACTCAGAACAGAATATCGCTTTCCGATAAACAAGAAACTTCTACCAAAACTCCACGATTTAACCTTCAGAATAACAATTTTCATTACCAATTTTTGTTATAAAGATGAAACACTTGAATTAACAAGATATCCTTATTCACACTTTTGGTTTAGATCCGGCCTACTATTAAAACAACACGGTTTCCTAATCAGGGCCGGGATATTAACAAAAAGTGTGAATAGGGAATAAATATTAGATATTGCAAAAGTTTGCTTGATACCATCATGAGCAGATTCATGGACAAACTTTGGAAGAATCCATGCTCAAGCCCGAATATAAAAGGGCGCAATTGTTCTACAAATTTACAACCGTGCATTTGCCGCAGAGTAGTTCCCAAGATAATTTTTAGAAAACTCTAGAAGAATAAATAAGTACAGTCGGAACTCTTACCAAGCGCACGTTGTAAAGCAAAATAAAATATTTATTGGCAGATAGGGAAAAACTAATATATTCTAATATCCACCAAAGTAATGTTTCATACTCCAGCAACTTTGAAATAAAAATTTCGCGTTATTGCTTTTCGAATTCCCAAATTATGACAAATTTTGAAAAACACTTCCGAACATTATGAAAAAATGCCTTATTTTTCTTCAAATTTTACAGTATTCGTTTGAAATCACCGAAAAAAACTCTCAAAATAGCCACTTTTAAACTTTTCGCGTAAAGGTGACCACTATTTTTTATGATACTTTTGATAAAATCATATGACATTTTTTGTGGGATTTTCGGTCAAAACTATTGGAAATATTCTGAAAATTTTGTTCCTCATTTCTTGTTCAAAAAATTTTCAAACTTATTTTTATGGAATCCGTAGCTGAAAATATTGGGAATGGCATCGCTTTCAACTATATTCAAATATGTCCTCGTTTGTTTCTTTGCTCTTGTTTATACTCTGAATCGTATCTATGAAAGTAAAAACGGTTTGGCAGAAGTCCACGAAGCCTCTTTTTATCCAGAATTAAAAAAAATTTAATCACGCCCAAATGTGGTCAAATTGGTGAACCGACCCATCCACTGTTTGAAATGTATTTCATTTAACTCATGAAGAAAAATAGTTCTTGGATGTGCAAAATTTCGGTTTGTCAATCTTTTTTTCAACACTTAAATTTTCGATTTGACGTGTAAAAAAATCGTATAAAAATCAAAATTAAATAAACTTTTCAACGGTGGTCAAGATCATTTTTAGAGCTTCTAACTAATAAAAAAGTAAACAGTTATTTTTAACTGTAATTTAGACACCTTCGATACAAACGCGCGTTTTTGAGTGTTTTTCAAAAGAACGACTTGTTTATAAATGTAAAAATAATCGATTCTGACAAAAAATCAGCATTAATACAAGTAGTCAGAAGTCCAAATTACGGTCTAAAAAAGGTTTTTTGGAAAGTTTTTAGAGAAGGTTTTGAGAAAAAACCGCTATCTTTGCCTTCACCTATCCCGCCGGACGTTCAGGGAGAAAAATTTTTAAGATTTTCAGATGCGTAGCGATTGCGGAGGCTTACGTAGGTTGCGTAAGGTTCACCTAGCCCGCCGGACCCTGGCTGTAACTGAGTTTTTTTACTATAATTTCATTACCCAACTAAAGGGAGGGTTGTCGCTGATTAAGGAGTAACCGACGGAGCTGCGTCTCGAGATCCATACATAGTAATAAAACTTAATTTTCCCTGCATCGAATTTTGTCAATCGGTTTGCTTCTGAAAATTACAAAACTTCAGGGAGTGGTTGTCGCTGATTAGGGGGTGGAGAAAAGCAAATTAAGCATATTTCAATCGGCTTCTCCTGAACAAACCTAAGAATGTGAAATTGTTCATTTTACACTGGATTCGCGAGAAAATGTTCAATTTTTGGGTCACTTGAAAACAACAAAACAAAAAATTTGAGACCGCACTAGCTCTACGAGCTTCTACGGGCACTAGAAAAGTGCCAAAATCATCTTAACAAGTTATGTTTTTGCTCGTTATTAACCGATCTCAATGATTTTTTTTTAATAATTCTGTATTTTCATTATCTAAAGAACTCCCAGGGCCGAATTTTAAATTTCGTCTCAAGATGTCTCAAAAACAGCAAAAAATCAACACTTGCACCTTAAACATAATGATCTCATTCATGTACATAAATTTTCCTGAAATTTCTGCTCATCTTCACGAGAAAGCTATTTAAAAAACTTCATAAGAGCGAATGTTGAATTAATTTTGTAAGTTATAAAATCGGCATGTAACTCGGCTCGAAAATTGAGCAAATACACGCCCGTGTTCTTTCGCACCATGTTCCTTGTTACTGTAATTTTCTCGTCAAATAACATTACCGACATATTAATTGTCCTTTATTTGTCACCAATATTATTGCAGAAGGCCGTTGATTACTTTTTTGGATCACGCCCATCAAGTTTTTGCGGTTTCGATTGATATTTACGTGAAACATTTCGAAATTTCATGATTAGCATAAAACAGATGCCTAAAAAATAAAATAAATTGAATTTGACAAATTGTCACACGGTGGAGATGTTGTATGACATTTATATAAAACCTGTTTAATTTATAATCAGCCAAAAATCGTACAAAAGAGAGTTAATAATTTGCGAACTGAAAATTAGCGAATAATTCGGAGTAATACCACAAAAAAGAGCTTAATTTGCGAAAACGAGCTAAAAAATTCATAGAGACTGCAAAAAAACATCGGAGAACAGCACTATAAATTCCAAAGAAAATAACGGTTGAAACGATGTTCAATAAAGGTATTAAGAATTTTGTAAAACTAAATGTCAATCGTGGGTATAGTTCGGGAGATTATAGTATGCCACTGGTCACAAATTATGCATTTTGCCACAGCATAAAAAGTAGCGGTTTGTCAAAACTAAAATAAACATTTTATTTCGATTTGATTCGCAAATGAATTCGAAAATAGAAGGCTTAGAAGTAAACTTCAAATTTACTCTAAATTTTTTCCGAATAATTTCATGAGCAATAGAAACTTTTCGTTGACCATCAAACTTCCTCGTATTGATTTTACTAAGAAAACATGTTTTAATTTTTGTTTGTTCACTGTTAGCAACACATCTAATAAATGCGGTTGACTTTGAAATATTCTAGAGCACGATACGGATTCTGGTTAGATCCATAAAAATTCTCTGGTGCGGACTTAGTCAGGTCGAAAATATTTTTATTCGATTGTATTTGTAAATGCCTTAAAAAAGTCGCTTTTCCCACCTCCCTAAAGGGAGTAACGAGGAAGGCTGTATCTCGAGATCCATACATAGCTTCCAATACAGTACTAAACTATGCATAGTATATGAACTTATTTTGCCTTGCATTCGAAATTTTGTCATCGTTTGCTTCTGATATGCCATTACAAAATTTAAATATTTGATCAAAAAAATTTTCGGAAATTCGAATTTTCCTAAGATTTTGTTCAGTATTTATGCATATTTTTGTGAACGGTATGCATCGATAACCTAATTTAACTTGCACCAGGTAGCTGCAATGTAACTTGAGACTCCACTGAAGAAAAAATTAAAAATCTCAAAAAAAATTTCAACAATATTTTTAGATGGTGAAATTGACGTACCCGACGGGGCTGTTTTTCCCTCGGATGCCTTACATTTTAACTGGGACAAGTTACTTGGACAGTCTTTCAAGACAATTAAAAAGAAATAAAAAAATCGCTAAAAAAACATCTGCACACTTTCCTCATCAAACTACAGGGGTTTTAAAAAACAGTGAAACGCGTCGTTACTGTTCTTACCTCGTAGAACTTTAGACATGGAAATCGTACCCAGACTCGATTTTAGGCCAACTAGTTGCCTCACTTTTAAAATCGCATATTTAAAGCAAAGTTTCAGTTTCAACATTCATGTTTTCAATAGCTAAAATACATATTCAGCAATTGGCTATACAATGAAATAAACAAACATAAAATTTTAAAGCGAATTTAAAGGGCATTTAATGAAGATAAGAAAACAAATGTTGCGAAATTCAATATGACTCGACTAAAAGAAGTGCAATAATGAGAGCCATTAAACTTAATATTTTCGCAATTACCTTTTATTAAAACTTCAATGATTTTCCTACCGCAGTGTGGTCCTAAAAAATAATTATATGTTTCTTGCAAAATTCTCGAGTGAAAAGACCTAAAATTATTTTAATTATTAAATGGGAACAGAATGCGAAGACATACTGACGCCTACGCACGTAGGCGAACTCCATAATTCAAATGTGATCAATTTATCGGAAGTCTGATTTCTAGAGTGCTCTATCAACCGGACAGGCCAATTTTCACAAATAATACAAACAGAATCTTGAACTTAAAAAACGCCATCGGTAATTATTCATTTTTCTCACCTTTCTCTCGCCTACGCAATTCTATGTATCAGCATTTCGAAAGCTATCTGGCTCTATTTATAACTGGAGGCCATAACTGTAATGCATTTAGAGCTTAGGAATTCGTACGATCTTGTTGAGGGTCTTTCCATGATTTGAGTACTTTTTTGAAAAAATATATGGACAGTACAGTAATTGAAAAAGTATCAAATTACTTCCAAAAAATTCCAGGGTCAACTTCAAAACGTTTTTAAGACTTTTCTCATTAAGGAAAGTCTGAAATAAAAATCACGTGACGGCAAAAATAATCAAAAATAAAGTTTAAAATATTCATAATAAATCCTTATTTCTTGAAAATAAAGATCAACGTGACGTGTTTTTGGAAAATATTTAATGTCAAAACTCCTAAATAGGTGGTATTAGTCTCAAAACTTTTCGGCGTAAGTAGAGTACTATTTGGTACTTGGGCCAAAACCTCATTTCCTAAATTGAAGGTCACGGATCGTTTTCGCGGATTGAAGTGTAATTCAAAAAATTAAAAACTTCTAGGAACCACTTCACTTCTTCAAAAATGATTTAAGCATTTTTGGAAAAAAACAGTACTACTTTTAACCAACCTTTATTCCTTAAATATACGGTCACGTGATCATTTTGGGGCTATAGTGTAATGGAAAAAGTCTTAGAATTTTTTCCTGATCACGCCTGAAAGGTTAATTTTGTGATTTAAAAAATTTTTGCAAAAATATAAGTACTGTAATACACGTAAAAATTTTCCAAAAAAAAAACGCACAAACGTCATTTTGTTCAAAGTCTATCGATAACTTTATAATTGACCTTGTCAATTAATGATAAGCGTCGTAACACTGCGATAAATGGTGTGCGGCAAATAGTTGGTAAAATCGAGTCTACGAGTTAACTTTTTTTTAAGTTTTATAAATGTTTTTGATGAACTGGTACAAGTCGGGTATTATTAAAAAAACTTTCTGAACGTGAAGAACAAAGTGTCGAAAAATAATATCAAGGCCTCCCAAAAAGAACACTGAAAAGCTTACTTCTCCTACAATTACTGATTTTTTCTAATTTTTGAGTAAAGGTTTCGAGAAGCAATACATAACAATATTCTAGAGGTACTTATTTCCGAAATCTTTGCTTTTGATAGACAATTTTTCTTTCGACAATCTTTTTCCGTGAGATCTTGGTTTTTCGGCTTATTCTTAGCTTCTATAATCTCAGTGATTTCAGGATTTTGTGCTTTTAAAAAGTCTTTCGAAGTTTTGTCCGACCAAGCTGAATTTCGAAAAAAACGCGTCTAGATATTCTTGTAGGATCTATCTGGAGCCTTCGCCACAAAAAATTTAAATGACAAATGATGAAAACTGACGCGAGGAGAAAGCTTTAGTGTTTTTTGGTTAAGGTTTACATATCGTTCATGTGAGTGCGATAGGTTGGATTGTATCACCGATCACTGAGATTCCTGAAAAATGAATTGCGAAGAGTCTTCTTTATCGGTCTAAAAAAGTTTTCTTGGCAATATTCAGCTTTGCTAGTTTAAGCCATAAACCGCATCTAAAAACAGGAAACAGCGACAACCAATCCCTTTAGGGGGTACTGCGTCGCTGGAATACTTTTCTGGATGAGGAAATCAGCCTAACCGAAGCAACATGGGACAATTAAAGATTAGCCATGTTGTAGATCTACCCTTTATCTTTGTCAAAACCATTTGTCCAATGACTTTTTGTTCCGATACACTCTGAGATACGTACCAGTACAAGGTGTCGCTCGACCAAATTTCAATAATCTATCTCCTCCCAGGGTTTATTTAAAAAGCAGCTCAAATTTATAACCATATTCCGTATGACTTATAAACTAGTCCTCTAGAAGCTTTTTTTCAAAAAATCACTTCATTTTTCTAGGAAATCGCAGAAAACTACCGATTTTTGCAATTTTTAGATTTTTTTCACCAAAATCTATCTCCTCCTAGGTTAATTTCGGAATTCACTAAATTCCAGCAAACACTAGCACAGAACAAATAAGAACTCCTCTAGAAGCTTTTTTTCAAATTTCGACCCAAACTCAAAATATAAATTTTTGAACGTCACGTGAAAAATTGCGAAACAAAAATGTGCTTCGATTTTTTCGAAAGTAGTATCAAAAGAAAGCCACGAAAACACTGATCAGAAAGTTGGCTTACGTCAAGGTGAAATTTTCAAGTTTTATTTGTTAAATTAAAGCAAAGCGTTATTTTTGAACTTATTTTGAAAAAAATACTTAGAAAAAAAATCGAAAAAAACACGAAAATTCCGAAATTTTTTTTTGATATTTGGTTTTAGATACACTTGGTATCATCCCAAATCAATGTGGACCATTTCAAAGCCCCAAGCCTCTCATAAAACCAGCGACCAGTCCCCCCTTAAGGGTATGGTGGTTCCTACATTTTATACAGTTGTTTTGTCATAAAAATGCTCCAAATCAATCGTTTATGTTTTGCAAGTACAAAACAACCCTGATAACATCAAAAAAAATTTCGAAATTTTTGTGTTTTTTCCATTTTTTACTAAGTATTTTTTTCAAAATTGTGTTTAAAAATAATGTTTGTGTCAATTTGAACAATTAAACTCCAAAATATCGGATTGACGCGTCAATGACGTAAGCAAATTATCTCTTCAGTGTTACCCTGGCTTTCCTTTGAGCTTACTTTCGAAAAAATCAAAGCACATTTGTTTTCGAAAAAAAATTTACGTTACCTTAAAAAATTCATATTTTGAGTTTGGGGTCGAAATTAAGAAAATGGCTCCCCTTGAGTTTTTGTGTGTTTCAAGCAACCTTTTCCCAAAATTTGAGCGAATTTTAAAATTTAACCTATGTGGATCAAAAATATCCAAAAAAACAGTGGTTTATTGCATATTCTAGAAAAAATGTAGCACTTATCAACAAACCGCCAGGCCTTGAGTTAGGCTTACTAATGTAAGCTAGGTTCACACTAATTAGTTCACACTAATTATAAAGTTTTTGTTAAAATTAAGGATTATTTCAAAATAAAACCTAGGAGGAGATACCTTTTCCGTTTTGATTAGGTTGTCTTGTAAAGGTTTCGTATCTAGGAGTGTAAGAATACATAAAAAATTGACATATTTTTTTGCAAGTTAAAGGCTAGTTCTACAAATTGGCTAATCCAAATAGTATCCGAAAAACCTTGTTTGGCTTATTTTTCGTCGAGAATATGTCAATTTAGGAACCACCATACCGTATGGTCCATACGGTATGGACCATACCCTTAAGAATGTTTGATTGATATATGCGTATTTAACACGGACTTTTTAATGACAGATTGAATTCGAAACTGTCACAATTTGAACCGATTTATCTTCATGAACTTGCGCTTAGTTCAAACTTAATTTTCTAGTATATTGATATACATGACGTACTTTCCCATATTTATATATACAATGCAGTTGATGTAAAATGGCTTTCAAAAAAGGACCTCGTGGTGTTAATTTTATGGCCTATTGAGTAGTTGAAAAAATGAGCCAATAATGAGTGTGAGACAAAATGATGATCAGTAATGATTTATCTTCCAATTTACCCACCTAAGATATTCAAACACAATTATTTCCAAAAATATGTAAATTGATCAAATAATTTGATTCAAATTGATCTTTAATTATTTTTGTCGGTAACTCAAACAATTCCAAGAAAATAGCTTTTAACCCCTTGAAGGGTTTTGCGCCATAATTAATAACACACGTAATTCAAGTGATTAGTTTTAGCTCTATAATCGAGTAAATTGCTCGGAGCAATACAAATTATTTCCTTTTTGGCGCCTTATTCGCTTACTTAAGGGGGTACTCAACGGTTTTTTATTTCAGGCTAGGGACATGGTAAATGCACCAAATAGCCTCAGGAAGGCCACAAAATGCATTTCCGGTCATACCAGAATACAAAATTTGAGAATTTTCGAGTTTTTTCAGATTTTTTGTAAGCATTTTTTTGGGAGGAAATACATAAACTTCGATTTAAATGAAAAATGCTAAGAATATGTAAAAGTGACCTAAACCTTTTTTGTTTAGTTTTGCACTAGCTTTAATTTGAGGGTAATTTCGGTAGGGTATTTCCGGTAAAATTCGAATGAAAATTGTTATCCAGAATCTCCGACATCGACTTCCGGCTGAACTAAAATGCAGTTTTTCTATTATTCCGTGCATAGAACTCAAAGAAAATTTCGATGAGAAAGTAGAAGACTTAACCACTCAACTTATACTCAAATTAAAAAATTGTGTCGAACCAGTTTCTAGAAATTTTAGGTTTCATTTGAAATTTTGGGCGTTTATTATGATTCTAGAATAATCGGACAAAATTTCGATTATAGGCAAATTTGTGTCAGTGATCGGATCATAGCTCATTGATGGATTTTTAACTAACATCTGAATCACCTTTAAATTTTCTATGAATCTTAAAGCAATCAACTTCCGGTTCACCAATGCCAATTTCATATGCAATTCTGTGATAGATCATAAACACAAAAATATAGAAAAGTAAGAAGGATAATTACTTCAACTCATTCAAATTTAAAAAAAATGTGTCGGAACGGTTTTTTTAGAAAATCAAAGCTCCAATTTGAAATTCTCAAAAAATTACGGTTTTTTCTTGATTCTAGCAATTAATGTCCTGATCAAAATTCTTTCAAAAAAAAATCGGGGGTGTCATTAAATGGAGACAGACTGTTATTCTGGACAAAATTCATAATTTCAATCACCCGTTTGAGAAAAAGACATTTAAGATAAAATCTGTTCTAGAACTCTTCATCCCACTTCGGCTGTGTGCTTTATTAAAATAAAAATGTCACCTTCAGTATAGCAGAGAGTAGATCTTCAAATCCTCTTCAAAATATTGTAATAACTTGTTTTGTTTAATTCTGTAGACTCGATTCAAAATACAGCAGAAACCGTCGAGTACCCCTTAATTCAACCTTTATAAAAATTATTTAGTTGATGATATATAAACTTTTCGCGGAGCTTCTGCTTAGTTGAAAGTAGATCGTATCTTCCTTTTGCTGAAGTGACTCATAATTCAAATAAATAATACCTTCTAGCCCAAAAACACTTTCCACTTGTGATAGTAGTAGCTTTTTTTTTCCTTGTTAGATATTTTATTGTGTTTTTGTGCAGTGTGAATGAGATTAAGAAAAAAGCAGAACATAAAGAAAAAATAAAAGAGAATGAATTATTTCTTCTCTCGCTCATTAAGCTTCGCAGCATATCTTTTAAAATTTGGCGGTCGCTTCAAAAAGCGAGGGACGTCTCTACACCGTTCAAAACGAACTGTGTTTTGAACTAACTCGTGACTCGATTTCCCGGCAATGTCGTCCATTCAATATTAAATCGTAGCATTGTTACGACGCTAAAACATTGATGACAAGGACCACGTTATAAAATCGTATCGAATAAACTTCAAGACCAAAGACTATTGTGGCGTTTTTTTTTTGAAAATTTTTACTGTATTAGCAGTACAGTACTTATTTTTCGCCAATTTTTTTTAAATCATCAAACAAAACGTTTGCACCCTGATCAAGAAAAAATTCTAGAGACTTTTTTTCCATTAACCATGCCCGAAATCGATCACGTATACCGTATATCAAGGAATAATGGGTTGGCCAAATAGTACTTAGTTTTTTTCAATATTGCTTAAAAACCTTTTTGAAAAGAAGTGAAGGACTTTAAGACTTTTTACTTACACTGAAAGTCGAAACGATCACGTGACCTTCATAAAATTAAGAAATAGAGGTTTTGGCGCCAACTACTAATAGTACTGCAAATTACGCCGAAAAGTTTTTAGACTAGATAAACACATAACTAAATTTTGTAACTAATGGCTTTTCCAAAAAACGTCACGTTTTGATCTTATTTTTCAAGAAATTAAGATCAATTTATGACACTATATCCGAACCTTATTTTTGATTATTTCGTCACGTGATTTAATTTCGGACTTTCGTGTAATGAGAAGAAAGCTCTTAAAAGCGTCTAAAGTCATCCCCCATTTCTTATGTAAATTTGAGAACTTTCGAATACTTGACCCTTTATCGGTACAATGTTTGAATTAATCCATAATACCATTGAGTTTGTTTTTATTCAAGATTTTTTTTGTATTATTTTGAACATTGCCTCCGGCACGATTTGAATATAGGATTTCAAAAGTCAAAGATCGGTTTCAATGTGTTAGCTATTTGTAGAGAATTTTTTTGGTCATTTTAAAGATCCAGGATATTGTGTTATGACAAAATTTCAAAAAAAATCGATTTTTCGCTCAAACTTTTCGAGATTTTTACAGGGTGTCATGAAGCCAGTTCTAGCGCCTCCGTATGCAAAGAGTTAAACCGGTAAGTTCTTTTTGGAGGCGTGAAAATTGAAGCGTTTTTTTAGAGAACTTTTTTTTTGGTTAGGCGCTGGCCGAACACGTGGTCCGACCTCAAATGACCGGTCAAAGTTAAGGTCAATCCTCAAGCTTCATCGTAGAGACTGAAAGTACCCAAAAGACCGGAGGTAGAGCAAACGCCTATGAGACAAACATGGTTCAACCTCAAGGCTTCATCTCCACGTCACCGTATAGACTTAGCGACCGTTTCGTACATCATTGACCTAGTTGTGCTCATACGTTCATTAAAAAAGTCGACCTGCGGTTCTTTGGGGTACTTTCAAGTCTTTACGATGAACTTGAGATTGACCTTGAACTTTGACCGGTCATTGAGGCCGACCACGTGGTTGCACGCCCTAGCCAAAAAAACGCGTTTCCTAAAACGCTTAATTTTTCACCTGCTAAAAAAAATTACCGGTTTAACTCTTCATACGGAAGGCGCTAGAACTGGCTTCATTGACACCCTGTAAACTCTCTGAAAATTTGAGGCGAAAAATCGATTTTTTTTTTGAACATTTTTCATTAACAAATAATCCTTGATCTAAAATGACCAAAAAAAGATTATCTTACAAGAGTCAGCCTTAAACATTGAAACCGATCTTTTGACTTTTGAAATTCCTTACTTTCAAATCGCTCCGGTTAGCATTTTAGAGTCAAAACTTCCGAAAAAATTAATCTACATTGAGACATAGTGAAAGGTTCGTGCGTAGGCGTAGGCGTGCACTCTGTCTCTCGTTCTTACCACAATAAATGATATTGAACATAATTTAAGAGTCATTTCACTAGAATTTTGTAGAAACTATATATTATTTTTAAATGCGAGCTATAGAACCTTTGAAGTTAACTTTAACAGTTCGATTCAATATATAAAAACGTGTTAAATTTGTTATGATTATTGCACTGTGCCCGTCACTGGGTTCGGCGATTTTTTTTTTCCATCCCATTAAAATGCGCTTTTGTTCATCCGGAATTTTTTTATTTTAAATTTATTGCAAATTGGCTGAATATAAATTTTTAAGCTATTAAAAATGTTGTTGATCAATGAACTTTGCTTATATGGCTCGATTTAATAAGATGATCACTAGTTCCGGAATGGTCTCGTACAGATTCATGTCTAAGTCTTAGGTTAAGGCAGTTTAAGACGAGGAGGGAATTTTAGTTCTCAATAGATAACAGAGAATTTCATCAACAAAATGATTAAATCTAAAAAAATTCTTTAATCATATCATTCGCATACGATATACTGCATACACTTTCGCTATTATACAGACAACATTGACTGACATTGTTATAGATTTTCAAGATTAAACGTTTTAGCGTTATTATATTTATCGTTTTGCAGATTTAATCTTGTACACCTAAAATAAAAATGCGACCGTATTGCGTCAATTAAAATTTGAAAATAGCCAGTTTTTAGGAAAGTGTTTTGTCCATGGTTGACAATCAAAAACAAGATTAATTGGTATCAGGAACAGAATATATTTTTTTCCCAAGTGATATTGTCAAATTTTCAATTTTTTAAGTATTCACGGGAAAATATTTTAATTATTAAAAAATCTAATTCGAGCAATTAAATATTGTCCACAGAGTCGCTTGATTAGTATATCGACCCCAGAAATAATATCAGAAGTGTACTTATCTGCTTTTATAGGCGGAAAATAACCATTTTTATGAAAAAATCTGTGATTTTTTTCGTCAAAAATTTTAAACCTATTTAAAAATAATTTTTGATTGATTATCTATAAATCAATCAAGATAAACGATGACATAGGTCAGATCTTGTGCATCCCATTCCACTATCAAGAATAATTTTTGTGAACACTGTGAGCTTGTATCAGCCTGATATGCTGACCTTGCTCTTATCAGAAATTTTCTAAGAACTAAAAATCAAAAATTCAGAATATCAATGTCGGATGCAAAAAATATAATCGTTTGAAACTTCCTTATGCAAAAAAAATGAAACTCTAACACCTTGGGCTTTCTGTAATGAGGCGTTGAACAGCTCACCTATATATAGGTGTCGTGCCTTGGCGGAACTTTTTTTTCTGTGCTCAACACGGGTTAACGACTAAATTAAAGGTTTTTTCCAAATGAGAGTTATTAAGAAAAAATTAAATTAAGAAATCACACCCATTAATTTGGGAATTTGTAAATTTCATGGAACCAAAAATTATTTCATAGAAATAACGAAAACTTAACTCCCGTATGAATTTTGCAGCCACGTGGTGCAATGCTTTAAATCGCAATTTAGGACCTTTAATCAGTAAAATCAAAATTTTCAAAGTGATAGATCGGACCAGTTCTGATAATGACGTTGTTGATTTCTTTTTTTCGAAATTTTTACCTGTAACAGAACTAATTATTTTTTTGAAAAAAAATTTAATCATCAAAAAAGCCTTTGAGCGGGACAGAAAAAAATTCTAAGACTTTTCCCTTAACAGAAGCCATAGGCCAAAATGACACTGTGACGTATCTTAAGAATAAGGTTATAAAATAGTACTCGTTTTTTCAAAATTGTTAAATGCATTTTGAAGAGAGTGAAGTGGTTCTTAGGAAGTTTAAGATTTTACATACAAAGTCCAAAAACGATCACTGAGCCTTCAAATTAGGAAATAGGTTTGGTTCAAGTAAACAATATAGGATAATCCGAAATTCAATTAAAGCCGAAATTTTTTTGAGGCCAATTAACATAATAATATTCTCCACACGTCAACGTGGATCGTTATTTTCGAGAAATAAGGATTAATTTATGACCATATTCCATAACCTTATTTTTTGCGGATTATTCGTCACGTGATTTTAATTCGGACTTTGGTGTAATGTGAAAAAAGTTCTTAAAACGTTTGAAGTGACCGCTAGAATTTTTTTTGACGTAATTTCTGAGGTACCTGTTTTCAAATTATGACTATGATTTTTTTCAAACAGTACTCAATCACGTGGAAGACCCCTTAAAAGAATCGTCACGAATTTCTAAGCTATTAATTCAATTTTAAATTGGCCTCCGGTTAAATAGAGCATTCTAGAAGTCCAAACTTTCCGAAAATAAAGGATAACATAAGAATGCGTAGGCGACAAAG
>SCLH01000308.1:18759-39003 GCA_004367855.1 Oikopleura vanhoeffeni | reverse complement strand
TATTTAATCGGAAATGGTTCGTTCTGTTCTGAAATGGTTCGATCTATTTTGAAAAGTTTGACAAAAAATCGATATTAGGTTGTCCCGGTAAAAAGCTTCGACCCTTTTTTACTTCGACACTGAATATCGATTATTTGACGATCCAATCAGCTCATAGACCCGTTTTCACTGGGACAATCTATTTGAATCATATAGTAGCCTTCTGAAAGGCTCTCGTACCTCGGCGGAACTTGTTTTTCTATGCTGCGGACGGTTAAACAATTTTTCTAACTTATTTGGCCAAAAAATGAAAATGAGTGTGGTCTCACTATTACGACCTCATTTGTGACCTAAAAATTGAATAAATATTAGATTTGGCCGGACATTTTTGTTCTGTTTCTCATCTGGTACAGTAGATAACTCAGATCGCTCCGAAAATAGCACCAAAAAATTCTTCGTAGTTGGGGTAATACAGTAAGTTCCTGTTATTTCCGATGCGTGCAGTATCTGATTATAATTCTGTCTTAATTTCAAATAAATCCATAAGCCTTGGATATAAATACATTTCATTAGTTTATTTTTGCTATAAATATAGAAGATTTATTCGTTGAAGTTAAAATTTACAATGAAGAAATTGGTTTATTTTAAAATAAGATCTACAGAGTTTACATTATTTATCAACTCCTTATAATCTTCTTCATCAAAAACTGCAGTACCTAAATACAAAAAATTAATAGTTTTGCGCCTGATAGCTAAAAACATCTGACGGATTTGTTTTTTGACGCCAAAACAGCTATTTAAGGGGGTAATTGAAGGCGTTAACACCTATAAATAACATCGATTTACATTTCTTTTATTTAGGTTTTTGATTTGCATTAAGAAATTTCAAAAATTAATATTTGCGGTGTGTCAATTTGGTATTTCTCTGACCTGGAATACAAACATTATTGATTTTGAGGTTATTTAACTCGTAGACTTGACTTCTGCCATGTAGCTGCCATTCAACATTTAAATCGCATTTTACGACGCTTTAATCATTAATGACAAGATCAGTTATAGAGTTATCAATAAATTTTTAAAACAAAATGACGTTTGTGCGTTTTTTTTTTGAAATTTTTTTTTTCTGGTATTACAGTACTTATTTTTGCAAAAATTTTAGGAATCACCAAATAAAGCCTTTGATCGTGATCAAATTCTAGACTTTTTTCCTTACACCATAGACCAAAATGATCCACGTGACGTATATTCAAGAAATAAGGTCGGCCAAAATAGTACTGTTTTTTTTCAAAAATGCTTAAAACACTTTTGAAAAAAGTGAAGACATCTTCAAAGTTTTTGTAAGACTTTTTTTCCATTACACTAAAGTTCAAAACAATCACGTGACCTTCAAATTAAAGAAATAAGGTTTTGGTTCAAGTACACAAATAGTACTCAAATTACGCCGAAAATTTTTAAAGGCAAATAAACACATAATCTAAGAATTTTAAACGTCAAGTGATCTTATTTTTCAAGAAACCAGGATTAATTTATGACATCTTTCAAACCTTATTTTTCAATTATTTCGTCACGTGATTTTATTCAGACTTTGCTGTAATGAGTAAAAAGTCTTAAAACGTTTGAAGTTCATCAACAAATTTTTTGACGTAATTTGAGTACTTTTTCAAATTACCGTATATCGTGTACCGTATATCAAATTAGAGTCAATTTCAAGTTCATCGAAAAGACTTGTAAGTACCCTCAAAAGAATCGAAAGGGTCGACTTTTTCATGAAAATATTAGCAACCATGGGTCAATTCTGTACTGAAAGGTCGCAAGAGAGCAAAAACCCCCTGTGAAATCTCAAAAATTTGACCATTTTTTGCTTTTTACTGACCTTACAGTACATAATTGACCCATAGACTATGGGCCATAGTTGCTAATATTTTCACTAAAAAGTTGACCCTTCTTATTACTTTGAGGGTACTGTCAAGTCTCTACGATGAACTTGAAATTGACGCACGAGAAATAAAATATTCCACAAAAATGTAAGAGTCATTTTACTAGAGAATTTTGTAGGAACCATATAATTATTTTAAAACAGCGTTATAGAAAATCATTTGAAACTTACTATGACGTAGTTTAAAATATAAATAAAAGTTTAAATTCATACTGTTATTGCACTTTTGTGTGTAACTAGAGGTAATTTTTGCGTTTTTTTCTTCTTTTATCCTCATTAAATGCCTTTTTATTCGTTTAAAGAAATAATTTAATTGTATAGCAAATTGGCTGAATTGTATTTTAAGATAATGAAAAATATATGTTAATAATGAAACTTTGCTAATATGGCTCGATTTTAAGAAAGGCAGCTAGATGACAGAAATTAAGTCTGGGTACAGACTCACTTCAAAAGTCTACGAGTTAAGGTTCTTAATATATGCAAATTGCGTATTTGCTTAAAATTGAAATTCAGTTGCTTGCAATCAATAAATATATAAATTGAATAACAACCCTAATTCTTACAATTTTGACCATTTTTCGTGAAGTTTTATTGTTCTAAATTAAGGGGGTACTCGTCGGCATTAAAAGTCTTTTCAAAGGTGCGTTACAGTAATGCCGTGTGTCATAAAAACTTGAAAATAATATCATTAAAAGCGTAAAAACCTCGACTGTTGTTCCGAAGAATCACTGTTTTGTCAAATCAGAAATTTAAAAACTTATCTTCGGCTTCCTTAAACATGAAAAATTTCATGGAACAAATTCAAAGATTTGTGTGGTCATTTTCATCTTCACAAATTTAAAAAAAATTTCAAACTCTAGTAATCTTCAAAAAGCCCGTTATTCTCCAGGTTTCGGCATATTATTATCTTCGCCTTGAATTTATTATTATTTTATTTTACCTATTTGTATTTTCTAATTAACATTTTAGAAATCATTTTAGACTTGGCAATTCTGAAAATGATCCAAAATGGTTGCCAAAAATGCCGACGGGTACCCCCTTAAAAACTTCTCATCATGTGTTTACTATTTTTAAAGTGTTCCAGTTTTCCTCTAGATCACTTTTGAGTAAACAAAAACATTTCATGTCGACAAGTACCCTATTAATGTACTATTTAGCGCCAGAGAGCTCAAACAAATAATGAATTATCTGGCAAAAAAAACTGCTAATTTCAGCCTAAACATCTGATTGATAGATTTTTTTTGGGTTAAACGGTACAATGTAAAAAAGTAAAAAAAAATTAAATGCAAAAATTAATAATGCAATTATTTATAAACGCAAATTATGAACGCACTATGATGACTATACGCACTTAAGGGGGTTGTGGGTGTAAATTAAACAAGCGTTGAAGAAATTTTTTGTTTAATTCTGAATTCAGCTGAAGAAAACAATTCCGAAAATACAATATTTTAACCAATCAGATTGGGTCATTTTCATTTCGTCTTGCGTAGGCGTGTATGTTACACTCAAAACAAGACATCAGAACAACACACCTCTGCTGAGAAATATTTTAAATGAACTTATTTTACTTATAAAAAGCAACAGGAAGAATAGCTTTTTCAACGAGCTTTCTGGTGAACTGAAGTAACATTTCAATAGGTTTAATTAATGTTTTGTTTTATTCAATTGAAACAAAATTGACGAGCTTAATCAGATTTAAAAAAAAAATTCTGAATTTCATTTTTACCGCCTAAAAACCAAAAGAGATTTTATTTAATTTTTTTCTGGTATTTTATTTGAAGACGTCGTACTTTTCCGAAACATCTTTGTTTTATTCAATTTAAAGCAAAATTGACCGAGATTTAACAAATTTTGTGTGAATTGAGAACATATTTTTACCAGTTTTTTCGATGCCGCACCGGTGAGCCATCCTTCACAAGAATTAGAAATTTTACTTGCAGTTGACAGAGGGTTTTAGTCTCCCGTATTTTTCTTCTCATTTTATTCTTATCTGCCCGTTATCGACCCTTCAAGTCCAGCTGGAGGAGAGGGCGATTTTCCCCAGCAATTCCAACATTCTACACCCACAACCCCCTTAACTCCGTAGTGGCCGACAACTTTCTGGACCCGTAGTGACTTCTGGTCATGCAGTGACCAGACGTTTTTAATCAAGCATATATCCGAATATTCATTATCAAAATATATTTTTTCATTGTTCATAATATAATTCAAATATTTCTCCATAGTCCTATAATAACAATTTGTAGAAAAATTAATAAAAAGGCATCAAATGTGAATAAGAAAATTGAAAACTCTCTCCTTTTCCACGATTTTCACAAACAAATGCATAAGTAATACGAATTTAGGCTTAATTTGACATTTTCAAATTTGAAGTATTAAACCGGCACCAATTTGGGTGTTAAATGGGCAAAAATAATTTAATGTTTTGATTAAAATTTTACAAAATCAGCTTCTTAAAAATAAAACAAGAACTATTTTGATGACAAAGTTCAAGTCCAATTTCATCCAGTTCATCGTAGAGGCTTGTGAGTACCCTCAAAAGAATCGTAGAGGTCGACTTTTTAATGAAATTATTAGCAACTATGAGTCAATTATGTACTGAACAGTCACTAAAGAGCGAAAATGGTCATATTTTTGAGATTTTACAGGGGGATTGTTGCTCTCTGGCGACCTTCAGTACATAATTGACCCGTAGTTGCTAATATTTTCATCAGAAAGTCGACCCTTCCGATTATTTTGAGGGTACTTACGAGTCTCTACAATGAACTTGAAATTTACGGTAATTTGATATACGGTACACAATATACGGTATTTTGAAAAACGTACTCAAATTACATAATAAAAACTTTGGGGATGAACTTTAAACGTTTTTAAGACTTTTTTCTCATTGCACCAAAGTCCAAATAAAATCACGTGACGAAATAATTCAAAAATAAGGTTTGGAATATGTCATAAATTAATCCTTATTTCTTGAAAAATAAGATTACGTCACGTTTTTGGGAAATGCCGTTATGTTCAAAATTCTTAGATTAAGTGTTTATTCGGCATCAAAAATTTTCGGCGAAATTTGAGTAATATTTGTGTACTTGAACCAAACCTTATTGCCCACCTTATTCCTTGAATATACGGTCACGTGATCATTTTTGGGCTTTAGTGTAATTAAAAAAAAGTCTTAGAATTTTTTTTTTGATTACGATGAAAGGTTTGTTTTGGTGATTCCAAAACTTTTTGCAAAAAATAAGTACTGTAAATTACAGTCTGTAATACAGTAAAAATTTTCAAAAAAAACGCACAAACGTCAATTATTCAAATAGTCGATTTATCACTTTTTAAATGTTCGTTCATAAATGATTAAGGGTCCTGAATTGCGATGAAAGGGCATCTGGTCACGCATGACCAAAAAGTCACTACGGGAGTTAAAATACGCACTTGAAATTTTCTGTCAGATGATGCCATATTTTTACAAAATACTGTTATCTGTCAATAATTATGATGTCAATTTCAGCTCTTTACATTTAATTATTTTTTACATTTTACCCTTGAGCTATTTTTGCTCTAAGTGACGAAACAATTATTTTCATTTTTTGGTTTTGAAAATAAGAATCTCGACTAGGCTGTTCTTGGAAATTCAGATCTCGCGGTATAGACTATACCGTATAGTGTAGATATGGAAAAAAGGCACTTTGCTCAGTTTTTTACAGAGATTTCGAAAAATGAACATAAATTTTTGAAAAATACGGCCTTCTGATTGGCCATACCTTTTTGAGTCTCATGAATTATGATATGAAAATTCAAATAGGTGTTGATCATAAATCTTGCGATACAAAATCGTCTCAAACCTCAAAAATCACCGAAAATAGCTGTATTTGCGCTCTAGAACAAACCTGGCGAGCCCAGAACAATAATGGCTCCAGAAGGTTGCGCGTCGCATGGGCTACCTTTTGATCTTTTTAAATTTTGCCTAATCAGGTGTGCTTAAAAATATATTTCCAAATTACGAATTTATTTTTCGAAAAAAAAACTGCTCTCTGATTGGTCGGAAATTTACTTATTCTCAACACTTAATGACGTCTAGAAAATTTACCTTGTGGTGTATATAACCTAGGGTTTGTTGAATTTGGATTTGTAATTGAAGCAATTGCGTGAAGTCTATCTCTTAAATGTAACATCATTGTATCAAAATCAGTTTCCCTGTTATATTCTAGTTCCAGTTGCAAGGAAACGTTCACTGCCAGTCGAATAGAACTATTTAGCCCGTTGCTGTCTGCCGGAATTTTGACCTCGAGGCGTTTTTCGTCTTTAGTAGTATTACCTTGTAGTTTATGCTCTCCAGTGCCCTCTGAAAAATCAGAAATTGATTCCGTTTTGTCTGGTGTTCGAATTGCAGATTTAACTACCTCGGGGTTTTCAGCATTTTCAATCTCGGGTTTTTCAGAATGTTCGATCTCTGGTTTTTCAATTTCTGCTATTTCTTCTTTTGGTATAATTTCCTCAATTTCACCGATTTCCGTGGATCGAACAGACCGATCTTTTTTCTTTTTGTGTTTTTTCGGCTTCGCATTTGGCTTTGGTTTCGGCTTTGGATCGGGTGAAATTGTTCTAATGTTTTCTGTTCTGGAATCGGAAACAGTCCGCTCTATATTTGGTAAATTGCGCTCTATATTTGGTAATGAAGCAAATTGTTCCAGATTGACACCAGAAATGTTTTGAGTGGTCCGTTTTGGAGGAGGTCTGCGAGGTGGTGCAGGGGAAGATTGGCCAGCTTCAAACTGAGATTTAGCCGAACGTGCTGGACTGGCATCACTATACTCTAAAACAGCTCCACGACGACCTGAAATATTAATATTTAGGGTATGACATTTTTAAATAGAAAAAAACATTTTACATATCGCCGAATTTGCCAATAAGACCGAAAAAACCTACGCAATTTCACGATTTTTGTCTGAAATCCTTCCAGTGCACATAGCCGAAAGTGCCAATATCGTTGAAACTCCTACGCAATTTGAGGTTCTTATTAACTTTTATCAAATAACTTTGATTGCACCATAGATGACGTCATTTTTTAAGATTTAATTTTTGTTTGGTCGCGTTTGGTGGAGTTTTAATTTTACGCATTGTCGTAATTCAATTCATTCAAACATATTTTAGAACTCCCAATGAAATTCAAAAACTGTTCGAATAATGACGTAATTTCGAGCGCCTACGCGTTTATTTATTTTGAAACGAAGAACTTTATTCTGTCCACAATGTGGACTCCACATATCGCCGAAAGTGTCAATATCACCGATATTTTTTGGCAAAAACCTACTGTAAAAATGGCCATCATGCACCAGATTATCTATTTCCGAAAATACAAGTTCAGTCACAAAAAATAAGAAATTGATATTTTTCTGTTATTTAAAAGAACGCAACATTTTTTTTTAAACGGATCATAAAAACAAATTCACTTTTCAAACCAAGAGGCACTTGACTCAAGTAACTTGAGTGGTTTGAAAAAAATTTTCACATAAAAAATTAGTAGATAGAACAGAGAAAATTTGTCCGATAAATGAGTAAAATGTGTATTTTGCCGCCCTCTGTTTTATCTACTAAAATTGAACCGATAAAAAACTCTACAGACTACTTTTTGGAATTCAATTATAGAGTTGTGAATCACAACTTGTGATCGTTGGGATTTTCTTCAAATACCAACTATTTTTTCACCTTTAGAATCGGTAATCCGACCATCTGGAACTTCGAAAGTTAATGAAAATGGGATGGAATTTTTTTCTTCAAGGTCAAAGATCATTTTCTCTTTTTTTGCTCTTTCTTTTTCCTTTAGCAAAGTTGCCTTTAATTTTGCTGACATAGGCTCATCCATTCTTCCTTCAAAATTTGTCATCCTTTTATTTTCCTCTTTAGAAACGGGGCAAAAACCGGCTCCACCTTCGCCAACCACTAAACATAATAATTGTTAAAAGATTATCATTTAATTTATTTCAAGTTCAAGTTTTCAAGGTTACATTTTTTGATTTCGAAGCTTTTTTCATATCTTAAAGACTATGCAAGGAATTATGCTAAACCAGGACGTGCCGAAATAATTTTTAAATACACATTGGAAACATAAGATGCGTATTTGCTTTTACGACAAAGCATAAAATGCAAATTAGACCAGGAGGTTGTGAGTCACAACTTGTTAGTATGAAATCTTGGAAATTTGGATCAATGTAAAGACCTAGTAGAGACTCGGCTAGGGTGTTACAGGTTTTTACAGAATAACTTGTAACAGCCTAGACTCGGCAGAGTATAAGTATGAATTTCTATGTGGAAATTTAAGGGGAATGTCACATTCCGAATGTGTCAGCAAAAAAAGCTGGGAATTTGACATAATACTAAACTGGCCTCGAAAAAAGCGGTCATCCGACAATAGGTTCTCCCGCTAGAGGCCGTCAAAGTGGGAAATTTGCGTGATTTTGATTTAAAAAGGTTCTTACAGTTTATTACCAATTTTATATATTTCATATTAAACATGACCTTAAAATGATTATTTTGAATTTTGTCGGGCGAAATTTTTCCAAATTGTAAAAATAAACTGCTTTGAAACCACTACGAAATATTCGCCGTAGTGAACTTGGTGATTCTTCAGAAGATATCTACTGTATTTTACAATTTTAAAAATTTTGTCCGACAAAATTAAAGATAAGCGTTTTAAAGTCAAGTTTGGTATGACATATCTAAAATCGGTACTAAGCTGTAAGAACCTTGTTTAGAAATCAAAATCACCCAAATTTACCACTTCGACGACCTCTAGCGACAGAACCCATTGTCTGATTACCGCGAGACCACCACCAATTTTTCAGCCAATTTTTTTGCGGACCATATAAAGTATCTCCGCAGTCAATACATTTCAAATTTAAAAGCTTCAATATTTTATGAATTTTGTCTTTTAGGCTGAGTAATATCAATGTGGAAAATTCAAATATCTATTTTATCCCAATTTTGACTATTTCACTTATCATTTTTTGATTGAAAATTTAGTTTATATTTTTTGAGCTTTAAAAGTTAGTTTTGTTTGTGCTTTACTCTTTCATTAATTATTTTATTAATTGTTTGAAAAATGTAAGTAAGTAATAGTTGACAAAAAAATAAGGCCTTATTATTTCAATTTAGTACTTTTTAGAAGAATTTTTTCAGTTTTTAAAGTTAAGTCTTTAGAGTGTATCAAGATTTTTGGTAACTTTTTAAATTTTGGTAAACACTTGCAATTCACACCTGAAATTCAGGTCCTGACTCATCCAAAAAAACTCAAGAAAAGTATTCGAAAAAATCAAATAAAATTAAAAATATTCAATTTGGAAGAAAAACTTAAGAATTTGTTATAGCTTTTTATTTGTCTGTTCCAAATAAGTTTGGAAAAATCTTGCTAGCCTAACACCAATATGTCACCGTACCTTTAGCTTTACCCTTATCTATGGGTTGATTCGCTTCAAAAGATTTGATTATTTTCGGGCTGACCCTATAAACAGCAAACGGACTGACATGGATAAGATCGAATTTGTTTGCATTTATCACACTGTCATCTTTCACTCTTTCCAGTTCTCGTATATCTCGGTGTCTTTCTATATCTTCTGCCTGTTTAGGGTAAAAATAAGAAATATTCTTGGTTCTCAAATACTTCAATTTTATTTTTTTTTAATTTAAGGGGGTGGTGGTTCTTACATTTTCTGCCATTATTATGTCATAAAAATGCACGATTTTTTCTCGTGACCTTGAAAATTCATATTTTGATCTGGGGGATACACATTAACTTTTCACATAAAACTATTTAATTTAAAAAATAGGTAAAATTGTGTCTACTAGTATTAAAAGTACAGATTGAGACGAATGTTTGGAGTTACGATGTGGATAAAGAAAAATCCGAAAAAACCATGTAAAACCTAGAAGTTTGTTTCAAAACTGTATGTACTAGTAAACATTATCAAAAAAACCTCAACCAAAACAAAAAAAAGTTCAAACTGTTCAAAACAGGTTTGCAAAATATTTCAAGTCATTTATCTGATTAAAAATATCTTGTAGCCGGTCTTACCATGACTGCAAATAAACCAACAATAATAATATCCTTTTAAGACTCGAAGTGAAAAACGATGAGTTTAGTTCAAAATAAGATATAATTTCATCGTTTTGGCACATGTATAATATACATGTATGTGCTAATTTTTACGGCGTGTATTTTGATATGATTTTATTTTTCAAATTTTAGCTAACGATAACAAGCATAACAAATTTAGTGACTTATTATTTTCCTACACTTTTTTGTGAAAAAAATTTTTTGTTATCATAAATTCTTATCAGAGTCTAGGCTTGAAAAAAAAGCTTACCCCGTTATCATCATTTGTTGATTATAAGATTTCAATTTGAAAGAAATTCTACTAATGATTTTTGCGCCTCAAACAAAAATGAATATCGATTAACTATACAAAGAAAAAAAAGTCTCGAAAAAAAAGGCGAAACTCATATATATTTAGTAGTATGTGATATTTTATCTAAAACATCCAAACAGCATGAATCCTTAACTGAAAACTTTATGGCACTTTGTGGCCTTGTAGTGTTCGGATAAGGGTGCATCTATTGTATTTGGCGCAAGAGTTACAGCAGCTGAGACGTTTTTATTCAAAATTACTGTCGACAAAATAGTCTCATGTTGATATACTTTTTTTTTAATTTTTATTTAACCCAAGCCTGTTCCATAGCTAACGAAACTGCATCTTTAAATTTTTCAATTTCGTCTATTTGAAGAAAACATAAGGACAAATTATACATTATGTCTGATTCGTATAACGTTATTGCTAAATGTAGAGGACGATAATCAATAGAAGCATTTCCTCGAAGAAATTCATACGCTTGTTCGAAATTTGTTAGCGCTCCTGAAATATTTGTTATATTACATTGTTATGCCCCATAATATAAAAGTGCCCAAAATAGCCCGGTTTCTCATTTGAAATTAATCGTTTATTATTTGAACAATAAAAGAAAATATTCCGCCTAGTTCCAACCTCAAAACGCCCGTATTTTTCATTAAACTTATGGGCCACTAGGCACGAATCCCTGGGATTATTTGGCCATAATTAAGTGCATGAAACAGATAATTATTGATTTGTTTCATTATTCAACTGGAGTGTATCAGTATTCTACACGTATTGAAAAGATGCGAAATTTTAAATGATGTATTTTGAAATTTCTAATTCAAGTCAAAATAGCATTTTTGCTTATTCGAAAATGTTGAACACCGCGTCACGCGGTCCGTGGGCCACGCGGCGTGGCTTGCTTATAAGTTATGGTGCATGAAACAATTTCTCAGAAAACACATTAGATTTATTAACAAAAAATAGATATATTAACTGAAATCTCTTATAAAAAATATCAATGTTATTATAACGACGTTTTAATCATCTTTTCGTGCCGGAGGAATTTTTTAAAATAACTTCAAAGCTAAACATGTAAGGATTAGTCAGCATAATCTTAATAATGAATAATTTGCATGAATTAGCAGTGAAATTTTCATGCCAATTTCTGAGGAAAACTGTTATTAGATTGTTAAAATACCTACTCAAAAGTTTTACTTAAAATTTGTGAAATTAAAAAAAAATATTTTTTTTAAACATTGGTTTTTGTTTAATGTATTAAATTCTGAATACTGAATTTCGTGCGTTATAGACTATAACTTATAGACTACAGAGATGAGCCAATATTTCCGACCCCATATTGCCGAATTTGCCAATATTGCCGAATTTAACCTACGCAAAATCACCATTTTTAGCTAAAATAATTCCTGTTATATATANAAAAACTTTCGGCAATATTGGGCCCCCTGTATAAGTTATAGTAGTTACCGCGTGGGTCTCAAGTGCGTTCGAAATTCGAGGCGGACTGAAAACTCGGAACGAAATAAGGACAATTTTCAAACACTACATTTGACCTCAAATTTTACGCTGATGACGAATATGAATTCTTTTTTGTTGAAAACTTTGAAATTTTAGCTAAATTTTGATCGGTTGAAATTTAAGCCAATCAAAATCAAGGATTTCGATCTATTTTTAGATTCAGTTTTTATGTGCAAATTCAAATATTTGCATATAAATATATGTTATTGATTAAATTCAGACCTTTATTCGCCTTTGAAAATTTCAAAGAACGAGATAATCACGAAAATTTGACTGTCAAATAAAAAACTGTACCGAAATTTTATACATTTGTACATTGTAACGACTATGTTCAAACATTGCTTTTCAAGATTAAAAGTTTGCTTGTTAATGAATTCACACCGAATTAAGATATGCCGTTTTTTGGTTTGATACGTGCAATAAAAAATGCTAGCTTGAATGATTTAAAGGTGATTTTACTTGTTAAACACACATAAGGTCATTACTAGCCACAAAAACCAAAATATTATTTTCGGCCTGCTTACAATCTCGTCTTAATTTTGTAACAAGTCCGGCAAATTAATGAGATATGACGGAAATGATCTTGCAAAAGAGAAAAAACTATGCGTGTTTACAGCGGCTGTAATACAGCCTAAGTTTTCTCGTTTACCGCGCTTTTTTTATTCCGCAAAAATACTCGATGGTGATTGGTCAATATCCGGAATAACCGTATTTAATTGGTTCATTTTTGCGGAATAAAAAAAACGCGGTAAACGTTGAAACTCAGACTGTATAATTTATGATCGACAATTGTTTACAAAAAGTAAGCGCAATAATTCTAAACACAAAATTAATATCTTGAGTTTTTGAAAATAAAAATGCCACAAAACGTCTTTCGATTTTTAGCGAAAAAACTGTTTTAATAAAATATCCCCAAGCATGAATTTTTTAGCAAATAATTGCGTCGGAAACTTTTTTTTAAGCACGAAGTTTTAAACATAGAAAAAACTCCTGAGTTAAATTCTTAATGTGATTTGTAATTTAGTTTTTGAAAAAAATCAAAAAATGTTCGAACTCAAATATTTACCAAAATACCAGTTTTTGAAATATTGCACAAAAAATTCCTATAGTAACTATGCGAACCGTTTGTAGTCTCTCAGGATTAATAAACCTTTAAAAATAATAGTTGTTTTTAAAATTCAAAAAATTTGGTATCAAAAAAATGAAGTGTTAAAGATTTACGCGTCAATTTTGGAATAATATAATTTTACTATGACTAACCTTCATACTGTTTTAACTCATATTGAGTGACTCCTAACTGAAAATAGCCTATGGCCATATTGGAATCTTTTTGGACGCATTTGTGAAGGGCTTCTAAAGTTTCTTGCTCATTGGCTAATCGGTATTCACAGCGGGAAATGTTATAATAATGTTGGCCAGTCAAACTTCCAATTTCATTTAGCTAGAAAAAGTTCGTCAAAATTCGTGACATTTATTTTAATGAAAAAAGTTTCGATAAGGTTGCTAAACTTACTATTTTTAATAAAAATGTTACTGTTAAATTTCCAAGGTTATCACAAAAATACTTAAAATAAAAGGCGATAAAAGTTTTTACTTGGTATTTATGATTAACGTTGACATTAAAAACGCACAACTTGAAACTTCGAAAAATCATATATTACGATTGTATGAGTAAAAAATGCATTGCCATACAAATATAGGTTAAGGTTTTTTAACTCGTGGAAATTTGAAAGAATTGATAACCCTATTAACGAAAAACATAGATCAGGCGTCTCTGAATTCAAAATGCAAGTGAAGAAATAGTTCAATTCGAAGCTAACCAGTGGATTTGAAATTTCTGAAGGTTATAATTATTGCCCTTCATCGTGACTCACGATTCTTGAGCTTAAATTATTTTTGATTGAGAAAACTAACTTTTCGATTGCCTTTCTAGTGCTTTTCTAGTCGTAAAATGAGTGATTAATGCTGACACCGCCGTGCTTCAGAGTGATCGCACTACTAACTTTCATTTTTTGCGGAATATATCTAAAATCCGGGAAGAGGACCTTTTTTGGTTAATGATACGAAAATTTTGACTTGATATACTGAAAATGGGCCCCTTAACGGATTCAACAAACTTTTGGATTGTTTACTATTTAGAAGATATCGTTCGTTTCACTTTTATGAAAGTAAAAAACTTTTAGTCAACTTTAAAAGAATCGCTAAAGAGCCAAACGATAGTTTTTAAATTAAAGTTGTCGATTTTGACTTTGTTTTTTCATTACTTACTAATTAATGCGATATTTTTGCAGACACTAGTAGTGTCACACTACTCCATTATTTAATCAGAAAAAACATATTTTTTTAAAAGTGAAGCGAACAATTTATTTTACATTATAATTAAAACACCGACCAAAAAACAATTTTCTACCAACCGTATGAAAAAGCATAAGTACGAGATTTAAATTTTTCATTTTTTTAAATTTTGAATACATAAGCTCAAAATAATTTTTCTATTTATTTTAGATTGATAAGAAAAATTTTAACTTGCAGTTAAAAATCAAATTTATCAACGTTATTAAAATTTCATGATAAATTAATTAATTAAAAAGATCAATAAAAAAAAAATTTGTTAAAATTTTCTCACCTTTTTAAGTGCTGATTCGTATTTCTCTTCATCATAAAGTATATTTCCATTCATTTGAATCTTCAAATTCTCCATTTTCTTAGCTTTCTTAAATTTGCTATTATTAGCTTTCATTTTTTTACTATTTTCAACCATTTTAAACTCTGGAGGTTAAAAAATAATCGTAACTCCCAGCTTAATTATTTTTTTCAAATTTTTTTCCAAGTTTGGTGTTACGGCCCGCATGATTGGTGGTGTAATTAACCCACGCAGATACCAGAGGCCCCAACACGATACACCATCTTGAATACTTTAAAAAAGTATCAAAGTTTCAACAAATTCATTTTAGAATGCTTCATTATTTGGTAATTCAGTGTTTTTGATGAAAACTTTCATTGAAGGCTTTAACTAATAAATGTGAAAAAAGATAAACAAAAAAATAAAATTTTCATGGAAAACGACTTATTCTGATTGGCTGAATGTTCAGACAGTGAAAACAACCCTTTTTAAAAAAACTTCATTCTGATTGGCTGAATTTTCAACCAATAAAAATTTCTGCTTAGGTTTAAAAAACGGGTAGATAGTTATTCGAGACCCGAAAAACTGAATAATTGCAAATACAGGGCAAATACTCGTAACTGATGATTGAAAAAATACGAAAACCAGTAAAACTTTTCAAAACATTTTGAGAAAAATCGATATTACCCGAAAAACTATCTACTCTTAAAAAACAGTCATATTTTACCCCAGATTATAAAAAACTTATTCGCTTTTCGCTCACAAATTATTGGGTGTTATTGTTTAGCTTGTTACAACCTGTTTGTACGAATGTAAAATAAACTTTATGACAAACCCGTCATAAAATGCCTCAATTTTTACGTTGAGACTCGAAGGCCTTTATTTGAATTTCCGATTATATTGCGGATTTGGAGGGATTTTTCAAAAAATCCCTCGAATTCTAACAGAAGTTTATAAGATGTGATTTCCTGGAAAGGATCTTAAATGATAATGATTATAATATTTATTAAAATCTTGCATAAATAGCTCAAAGCCCAAATATTTATAAAAATAACAGAGTGAAACCAAAAGCACAAATAAAAAATTGTGGTCTCTTTATCATGGTTTCGTCATAAAGTTAATTTTGCACTCGTAAGACCTTAAACATAATCACCTTGGCTTGATAAAAATAATTTTTGGTCGAATATCGTAATTTTCTCTTACATTATTTTTCGGCTGAAAGCAGGATTCAAAATCTACACGGATTTATTTTGTAAAAAGTTTCAATTCATCTAGGATCGATTTTTTTATTGCTCGATTAATTTTTTAATGACAATTGAACACTAAATAGTGTATCCTATTATTTAGTCATCTATTATTAAATCATCATGAATATTTTTAATAACTGAATTTAAATCTTGAACTTGATGCGATGTTTACACAACGAATCAATATAATAAATCTACGTTAATCTATGATTTACAATTTATTTATATATATGTAGTCTAAGGTAGAAACCGCTAATTTGTTTTGCTAAACATTTTCAAATTATATTAAAATTGTAGTCCTTGTGAAAATATAACATCCAGTACAAAAATGTTTTTTAAAAGTTGTCAGCTACTGCCAAAAAATGAAAACCCCGTTTTTGAAATTTCCTATGTTGAATGCTAAGCTAGAGATTTTTTCGAATAAGGGGGTTGGACCTGCCAATAAGCTTGCACAAAAAGTGTCTTTGTTCGATAAATTAAACAAACAAAATATCATTTATGGGTAAATCGAGCTTGAGAAATCGATTGCGACTAATATAAATTTGCTATTTCGACGTTAAAGTATTTTTTTAAAGTTTTACCTAAAATTCGCGAATACAAAAATCGAAATAAAAATGTAATACAACTATCATAAATGAATTCTCCGTCAAAAAGTGACCAGGAAAAATATGTTTCAGAACAAAAATCTTCTTTATTGAGACAAATAAGGCTTCTTATTATTTTTTATAAAATAAATACACTACTTTCAGTTAAAAGGGGGCCGCGCGCCGCATTTGTGATTAAGATAAAAAAAAATGGAAATATTCGACAAGGACTTCGTTAGATTTATTGCGTTCCGTATTTTTTGACTAAAAAATTATTTTTTCGAAATTTAATTAAGAACTTATTAGCGACGTTACGAAAAGCGGTTTTGGGGATTTTACGAAAAACGAAAATATGCAATTATTTGACAAGAACTGTGTTACAAAATTACAACTTAAGGGAGTGGGTGTCGCAGATTTTGACAGTTTACGAAGCTATTTTTGGACAACTAGCAAAGCTGATATCCAAAAAACTTTTGCATCTTGAAGAACAACTATTCACGGTGATTTGTAATTAAACAGTAATTTGATACAATCCCACCTACACCTACACCTACGCTTTTAAAAAGCCTCCTAAAAAACACTCATAATGAATTTTCTCATTCAATTTTCACCATTTTTCATTATTTTTTGTGTCAGGCTCCAAAGAAGCCTCACATATAATGCATTATTGTCTTTTACTNGGAATTTTTCTTTTGGCGGCCAAAAAACGAAAACAAAAATTATTGATTTATTTATGATTTAAATTGAAAGTGCGCTAACCGAGTTAAAAATTGCATCAAAATTCCTAAAAGTGTTTGTATTAACGGAAAAAATTATTTTGAAGCATTTTTTCTGGTTTCAAAAATTTTGTCAAAAATTTAGGCTCAAAATGAGAAATTGACATGGCCCCCAAGAGACGTCGAATCAAAATTTAAGAAAAAAGTCTCTAATGGATTGTCAAAAAGTCTTGCTGCTTTAGATTTGCAGTATGAGCCGAAAACTGTATCTTCTCAACTGGTGAGGAGATACCTTTTGCCGAGCCTCCCAAACTGGATATTCAAACAAATTTGGCTAAACAATGAAAGTTGACATCCCCAAGAGCGCGAAGCACAATTTCAAAAAAAACTCTTGAATGGATTGTCGAACAAGTCTTGTGCTTTCAGATGCAGTATGAGTCGAAACTGTATTTTTCAAACTGGTGGAGGAGATACCTTTTGCCTGAGCCTCCCAAACTGACCATTTCGAAATTTTAATTTTTTGTTTTTTCGCGTTTTTGTCCGCTGAAATCAAAATTTTTAAAACAAAAGCGCTTTTGCATTATTTGTTAGACTTTTCCGGAGCCTAACACAAAAAAATAATAAAAAATGGTGAAAATTGAAGGAGAAAAGACGAACTGCGTGTTTTTTAAGAAGCTTTTCAAAAGCGTAGGTGTCGACCATAGGCAATTTTGAAAAAGGTTTTGTTCATTTTTAAGCATTAGCTGACAACTTAAAAAAAAATTTACTAAACGTAATATTTTTTCAAGGGCTACAATTAGCACACAATTAAAAAAGTGTTTAGCAAAATAAGTTTTGCCATTCCAACCTAAAGGGGGTGCCATAAACCCAGCAGACTGGAGTCATTATAACTTACGAAAATAATAAGTAAGTATATTTTTTATGCTTATTATAGTTAGCTGAACCGATATAAATATGTTTCAGCTTGATAAAATTATTTTTATTCATTTTAGGAAAGATTTGAGTTCAAGTTTTCATTTTTGAAATCGTAAAAATTTCAAAAAAATTCAAACTATTATGAAAATTTTCGCAAATCATGTCCAAAATTTTGAATTTGAGGTTTTTCGAATTCCCAATAAAAAATCAGGCAGAATCACTAATTTAATTTTCTGGTATCTATTAAATCTCCGTATGTCAACTAATGAGTTGGTCGCGCGATTATCATTTCTAAACTATTGATAAAATTTTTAACACTTGGCTGTACACTCGATAAGTGCCATTTGGCACTAAATTTATTAAAATTTTTTGAGAGCATAAAATTGCGGGTGTAATAAGCGCCATTTCTTCAGATAGTAAGAACATTTTTTTATTTCAAAACGCAATTGAAGGTCAATTTTTATCTCAAAAAAAGATGTTTTTCTCTACTTTTGGCCATTTTTGACCATTTTTCATGGAAAAAATTGATATTGATGAAATTTTTTACTCTGCAGAATTAAAACAAGACTTTTTAGCGCATTACACCCGACAATGTCTGAAGTTTATTAATACCGTCTTCAAAGAAAATTCTATAGTCTGATTAAGCTGGAAATGGATGTGCAGTGAAAAGTGGATTTTAATATTTTCACAGATAATTAATTATGTTAAGAAATCAAAAATATAAACATTCCCAAGAATGAACACTTTTATTGTAGATAAAAAATAAATAGAAAAATTTTCACATTTTTTTCTTTCATATATCGCTCTGAAAAAATGTACCAATCTGCTGGACTTATGGCACCCAGGGATCGGCAAAAGCTGGGCATCTGGGCCGCTTTTTCGGCCCAGATGTGGCCCAGCGCCTGGGCCAAAAAAGCCTGGACCCAGCCCAGCCCAGACCCAGCAAAATCGTGGCCCAGCTCGTGGCCCAGGCGGCCCAGCCCCAGCAAAGTTTTTCAGTTTGCCGATCCCTGATGGCACCCCCTTAAGGAGGTCGGTGCATTTTGACAGATTTGCACTTTTTTAATTTTTTTTTCTTGATGATAAATTTTTTGCTACTTCAAAATTTTTAGCTAAAAACTTTTTCTAACGAAAGTTGCTACTTTTGAGCTTACTTCGGTTAATTTTTTTCATATCGATTATTTTAACTTTATAAATCGTCTTTTAAAAAAACACTCTAAAAACGCGCGTTTGCTATTTAAGGTGTCTAAATTAAGAATTTTTTTTTAGCACATCGAACAAAATATTTTTCTTCATGAGTTGAGTGAAATAAATTTTCAACGGTGGATGGGTCGGCTAACCAATTTGGCAAGTTTTGGTATATTAATTTTTTAATTCTGGATTAAAGAGGGCTTGAAAGGGTTTCTCCCAAACCGTAGTTTTGTTCAAAAAATTATGACTCAGAGTATGAACAAGTGCAAAGAAACAAAACGAGGAAATATTTGAACAAGAAATGAGAAAAATTTTCAAAATATTTCCAAATATTTTTGACCAAAAATCACAAAACCATGTCATATAATTTTTCAAAGAGCATATAAAAAATATGTGGTCACCTACGCGAAAAGTTAAAGTGGCCATTTTGAAGAGTGTCTTTCGTTGATTTGAAACAAATAATGAAAAAACAATTTCCCTCCAAAAAAACAATTTTTTCATAATGTTCGGAATTTTTTTCAAAAATTTCTCATAATTTGTCGAATTCGAAAAGTTTAATTTGAACTCAAAATTTTCTAAAAAAGCAATAATTTGTAAATTCTGTAGTTACAAAAGTTGCCTGGATTATGAAACATTACTTTGATGCTATATTGTGGGGAATGTATAAACTCAGTAAAAAGTATTTTATCAGGAGCTCATATCCGTATCTGTCAAAATGCACCGACCCCCTTAGGGGGTATATCTGGCAAATTCGACATATTCACGATGATATATTCTGAAAACTAAAAGCGTATGAGCAAAACCGAAAATGCTTATTTGTAGATCTATCCTTAATCTTGCGAAAAAGTACACCATAAATTATTTTTGATCATTACACAGGTAAGGTAGGTACAGTATCGTAACAAGGTGACATTTTCCAAACTGCAAAAACTATCTCCTCCCAGACGGTATATCAAATCGAGCTCAAATTTTCATAAATCACGTAACGGTAGTATGCCAATCTTTTAAGAAGAGCTTTTATCGATTCGGCGACTAAACAATTCTAGAACGCCAAATAACCGACGATTTTTCACAATTTCAGACTTCAAAATCTATCTCCTCTGAAGATATATTTGCAAAATGGCTCAAATTTT
>SCLH01000308.1:0-10192 GCA_004367855.1 Oikopleura vanhoeffeni | reverse complement strand
AAAAATAAGCCCCAAATCGGCCAAAGGCCGATAAAGAGGGATATTATATTCGTAATTAAATTTTGTCGAAGAATGAGTTCGAAATTTTTAGGCAACTTTTCAAATTTTTTGGAATTTGAAATAAATAATTTAAAATTTTAGTTTTATTTTGAAAAAAATGGGCCAATTTGAGAGATTTCAAAATTTATTTAATTTTCTTTCAAAATTAGATAATTTTTTTTAAATTTTGAAATCTCCCTTTTAAATTGACCCATTTTTTTCAAAATAAAACTTAAATTTCAAATTTTTTATTTCAAATTCCTAAAAATTTCGAACTCATCTTCGTTGAAATTTAATTGAAAATATAATACCCTCCTTTATCGGCCTTCGGCCGATTTGAGGCTCATTTTTCACAAAATTAAATAAAAATAAAGAATCTCTCTTAATCGGCCTTCGGCCGATTTAGCGCTCATTTTTCAACAAAATTTAATACAAATATATTATCCCCTTTTATCGGCCTTCGGCCGATTTGGGGCTCATTTTTCGACCAATTTAATTAAAAATATAGTAACCCCTTTTATCGGCCTTTGGCCGATTTGGGCCTTATTTTTCAACAAAATTAAATTAAAAATATAATACCCCCTTTATCGGCCTTCGGCCGATTTGGGCCTCATTTTTCAACAAATGTAACTATAAATATGCTATCCCTGTTTATCGGCCACCGGCCGATTTATGCCTCATTTTTCAACAAAATTCAATTAGAAATACAATATCCCCCTTTATCGGCCTTCGGCCGATTTAGCGCTCAACAAAATTAAATTAAATTATAATATCCCCCTTTATCGGCCTTAGGCCGATTTGGGCCTCATTTTTCAACAAATTTAACTATAAATATGCTATCCCCGTTTATCGGCCACCGGCCGATTTGGGCCTCATTTTTCAACAAAATTAACTCAAAATTTACTATCCCCGTTTATCGCCCTCCGGCCGATTTGGGGCTTATTTTTCAACAAAATTAACTCAAAATATACTTTCCCCGTTTATCGGCCTCCGGCCGATTTGGGGCTTATTTTTCAACAAAATNGCCTTGTTTGACAATCTATTAAAGAGTTTTTTTTTAATTTTTATTTGGCGTCTTTTGAAGGCCACGTCAACTTTTTATTTTGAGCCTAAATTTTTGACAAAATTAAGAAACCAGAAATGCTTCAAAATAATTTTTTCCGTAAATACAAACACTTTCAAGGATTTCGGTGCTATTTTTAACTTGGTAGCGTCAAAAGAAAACAAATTAGCGCACTTTCAATTTAAATCATAAATTAATCAATAAGGTACGAACTGCGTGTCTTTTTAAGAAGCTTTTTAAAAGCGTAGGTGTCGGCGTAGGTGGGATTGTATCAGATTATTCTTAAATCCAAAATTACCGCGAAGGTTGGTTCTGTTAGTTAGAAATATTTTTGGAATATCACCTTCGCTAGTTTGGCGGGAAATGACCTTGAAAGAGGCTCAAATGAGCGACACCCACTCCCTAAAGGGGGTAACCGACGGAGGCTGTATCTCGAGACTCAGAAGTGATAGGAAGCTAATTTTAGTTGCATTGTCATTTTCGTGGCTGGTTTGCTTCCAGAAATATATAAAAAAAAATTTCGATGTCAAAAAATTTCTAGTTAAATTTTCTATTAGTCTTCGGCCAATTTGGCGCTCATTTTTCAACGAATTTAAATCAAAAACATAAAATCCCCTTTTATCGACCTGCGGCCGATTTGGGGCTCATATTTCAAAAAATTTAAATCGAAAAAATAAAATTCCCTTTTATCGGCCTCCGGCCGATTTGGGGCTCATTTTTCAACAAATTTAAATCAAAAACATAACATCTCCTTTTATCGGCCTTCGGCCGATTCGGGGCTCATTTTTCAACAAATTTAAATTTTAAACATTATATCCCCTTTTATCGCCTTCGGCCGATTTGGGGCTCATTTTTCAACAAATTTAAATTTAAAACATAAAATCCCTTTTTATCGGCCTTCGGCCGATTTGGGACTCATTTTTCAACAAAATTAAATTAAAAACATAAAATCCCCTTATTTTCAGCCTGTGATTCCAGACAAATTAGTTTGAAACTTAATAAATATCATTTTGAGTTTTTTCGTAATAAGCGCTCAAAGTCGTGCTTTGTTTAGCGGCGAAAAACTAGATCGGAATCATGCCAATCGCATATATCCGCTAAATCTATTTTTCATGATTTTTAGGACCCTCTTTTCATTGATCATAATATGCGTAGGTTAAGAGAATGGGACTCGAAAATGTGCTCTGAGTGACTTTAAAGGCTGAAGGTATTAATATAGTTGGTTTGTTTCCAAAGTGGACATCCGTTCGGCCCGTAAGATACATTTGAAAGTGTCAGAATTCAGGTTTTACAGGTTTGACCACCCCCAAAAAACACTCGAATTAAAATAGAAAAATAGATTTTGATAACCTTATTATGTAACTAATCTGCAAATCTGGATTTTTTTGAGATTTTTAAACTAAACTAAAATAAACATATTTTCTGTAAAAAAAGTAAATGTAGCAAATATTTAACTATGACGGAGTGATTAAAGGTCATTTTTTAAAATTTGATCAGCATTTTGCCAGCACTTTAAAATCTTCCGTGGTAAAAAATGAAATCTGTCGCGTCTATAAAAAAAACTACCTAAGCTAACTTTGAAAAACCAGAATAATATGAATTATCATTCAAACCGTATAATTTGTGCAGTACCCCCGTATACGTCGTCAATTTGTATGTCTGGCTTCTTAGGTTAGGACTGAAAGGAGAATTATACTCAAAATTAAAAGTATTTAGAATTAAAAATATAAATTTATTATATTATATTAACCGAATCACGATTTTTTTACGCAAAAAGGCTTAAATAAATATCATAATATTTGTATTTCATCTAAAAAGTTCATTACTTCTTCCGGGAAAAAAACGTAAATGTTGGACGTTAGTGAATTTGCGTATAAATCAGGGGTTGAGCAGGTTTGCTATAATGGTCGATCCTGAACCTGCTTGCGTACCGATTTGGCACTGCTAAAGGGTAGCCAGCTAAACGCCAAAATGGTAAAACGCCTAAATTTGAAAATGATGCGTTTTACTGGTTTTTTTCGTAAAACGCCAAAAAAAAGAGAACTGCTGAAAGTGAGGATTTTGTAAAACGCCAAAAATATAATTTTTCGTAGAACGCCAAAGNTTTTTTTTAATTGCAAACGATTCCCGAGGTGCTGGATGGTCAGGTGCAATTGAAAAAATACCGAATTTGCGACCGTGGTCGAACATAACTACTGCACCCACAATCCCCTTAAGACGATCTGGCGCTGCACAGCTGGACGGGCGGCTGAGAGTTAACAACAACTCGTAATAGACGAATTTAAAATATGGTGGAATCTATTTTAAGGATTCGACTTATTACTTGTAGGGCTAAATTTATTTATTTTATTAGCTTATAGTCTATAATTTATTATTTGGTTACAACGTTTCGCTAAAGCATCTTCAGGTATAAAAATTATAAGTCATAGTCGTTTCAAGACTTTACAGATCGGAAATCTAGAGCGTCTATAAGTTATAAAACAGAAAATATTCATTTTTATGATTTTGAAAATCCTAAAAGTTCTAAATAATTAAATTGCTGATGATCATGGATCACTGATCCATACACATTTTTTGTCTATAAAATTTGTGATTTATTTTTTTCTGCTATATTTTGCTATGAAAAATTCGTAAGCACGAAAAGTTTATCAATTTGAATAAAAATAGCAAGATATAATTTAATGGACGAATAAAACATTTCGTTAATTTTTATTTTATTGCTAATTCCCGCCAACGCACTTATGATAGCAAAATATAAACATTCTAAAAACAATCAAAAAAAATTTTGCTGCTTAAAAAACATGAAAAATTTAGTGAAAACAGAAAAATTTTCCGGCTTAAAAAACACCAAAAATTCAAAATTTTCAATAATGTACGGAGAAAAGGGGTCTAAGTCGTTCAAATTGGCTCAAAGGCTTTTCGGATGATTTTCCATTGAATTCGATTTAAATCGAAAACTCCATCTCTAGCGCCACGTATTTGAAAATGTCTATCAAAGCAGTATTTAATGTTAACCAACTATTTTAATTACAGGACTGGGATGGTCAATTTGGAGATATCTTCAAATATCTGGTGACCGTACGGAAAACTGGGCAGATATTACATTCTTGACTATTTTTTCGTTTGACTTTCTGGTTTGCTTTATTGGAGTATGTGCATTTGCAGTAAGTTTAGTTTTTATTTGAAGCAGCCATCTACCACGAAAACGTTATCATAAAACGTCACAAATTCGGTAAATCTAAATGAATGAATCACCCAGTGTGAATCACACTGTGTGATTGATATTTTGTTGTAAATCGTTGAATCCAGAAGTTGTCATAAACTAGGCAGATTGCAACACGTTTTCAGAGCGCTGTTAAAAATGAAAAAAATTCATCTTATGTAAAAGTGTCTATTTTTATATGCGTTTATAAGCAAATTTTATACCATTTTCAACTTAACACATATTATTATTTTTGAATGAATTTACACACTTTAGATTTTTCACCCGTGTACTCAGCATTTCGAAACAACCCTGTACTCAGACGAGTGTCAATCGGCACTTACCGTAATAAGTCAAAACTTTTTTCATTCATTAGTATTGTTGTAAAAACTGTTTGGTCTGTATGAGCGCGGCACCATCTCGCACACTATTTTAGCTTTCTAGACATAAACATTTCGGAAATAATATTATTCTCAGATTTTTTCGCGCTCTTCTCCAAAATGGGCAATACGTATTAAAAAAATAGAATTTCTGCAGACATTCTAGATTTCACACTTCTCAAGTCTACTTATTTTTTCTGTGAACAAATCTTTACTTTTGAAAATAGTGAAAAACTGAAACATGTCAAGTAATAAACATTTTTAATTATTATTCTCAGATGTTCCAAATTCATAACTTATGAGTCATAAGGCATAATTGATTGGACTTCTGTATTAGACAAAAGACGAAAACCATTTTTACAGAAAAATCAATTAAATTTGTTGTGTGAAAAACCTATTTTTTTTAAATAATTTTTTATTAGACCATCAAATATTTTCATCGCTTCTACATAGAAATGATATTATAATTCTCTATTAAAATTTTCTTTTAATTTCAATACAGTCTGTGACCCCTTAATAAAGCGAATTTTCATTTTTTTTTAAATCTGTCGATTTAAGGGGTCACAGGCTGTACAGTGTTTATTTGACGTTTCGGCGACATCACTATCCAAATAGTAGAAATATAATAAGATTAATTAACAGCACGGGTTACGGTAGTTACTTCGATAAAATCGGTTACCCAAAGTTTGTAGCTTAAATCAAAATATTGTTGATAAATATTTATGGTGCTTTATTTTTCTAAATAAAAAAAATCAGCGTTGTGACAAAAAGTTGAGGCCAGAGTTATACAAATCCAAGGCCATTCTGCACTATTTTTTGCCAATCATAGTCCTCATTTTTGGTCGGAAAATTTTGCGCCCTGCTTGCTATTTTTAAAATATAAAACTTCAAATCATCGTCAGATATGTTTTTTTTTGACTGCGAACTTTTTGAGAAATATTTTTCGCAGGTNAGCATCGTAATAATTTGGCAATCAATTTATAGTAGGCCTCGAATATATTTATAGTCTGACTCATATTTGGTCCCAGTCACGACTCGTGACTCACGAGATAGAAGAAATTTCTCTTTTCACCACCAGGTGGTGCCGGGTGCGAAAATTAATAACGCCAAAATATTCCCCTCCGAACGTAACCCTTAAGGGGGTATATCTGGCAGATTTGACATATTCACCGGTGATATATCTGAAAACTAAAAAGCTTATGAGAAAACCAAAAATGCTAATTTGTAGATCTATTCTTAATATTGCGAAAAAGTACATCACAATAATTTTTGACATTACACCAATAGGTACAGTATCGTAACAAGGTGACATTTTCAAAACTTCAAAATCTATCTCCTCCAGACGGTATATCAAATTGAGCTCAAATTTTCACAGATCACGTAACGGTAGTATATAAAATTTTCATGGAGAGTTTTTTTGATCCGGCGACTGAACAATTCTAGAACGCCAAATAACCGATGATTTTTAACAAATTTGAGACTTCGAAATGTATGCTGTAAAATGTGAAAAATATTGCTAATCAGCTGAAAACTCAAAATCAGTACCACCTTATGTTCTATATTTGATCGATTTGTCTTTGTCGGCTCTATTTGGGTTAAATTGCGTTCAATTCTTTTGAAAAATAATTTTTTGAAAAATATTTTTTTTTCATTATTTTGAGTTTATAAAAATCACTTGTGAAAAAATTATTCTTGCGTATAGAGACTGCAGATAAAAATAAACTTATATCAAAAGAATCCTCAAATACTTTCCTAAAAACTTGCTTCCTCATAATTTCAATATTATGTATCGTTTTCACACAATTAATTTTTTAAGAATTTTGACGAAATCCTAAAAAAAAGTAAGAAAAATAACTTTCGAACGGCTCATCGTATAAAATTTTCAACAATATTTTTGGAAATAAAATTGCAAACTCTATGACATATTGTATTGTAAGTCTGTGACGATGTTATTTCTGCGCCGTTTTTGGCTCCCGAAAAATTTTTTTGCCTTTAGATAGTCAACAGGTGTGAGGGGTTAAAAAATACTTAGGTAGCTGTTTTTTTAAAGAACCCACCCTCGATAGCATCATTACTCGAAACTCAGATAAGATATCGTCAAACGGTTTTTTGCATCGTGTACCTGACCAAACTTCAAACAGAGGAAAATTATTATTTGAGTTTCGAGTAATGATGCTATCGAGGGTGGGTTCCTTTAAAAAAACAGCTACCTTAGAAAAAAAATCGAAAAAATGCGAAAATTTCGAAAAAAAAATTTTGATGATTGGGTTCTTAGTACACTTAATTATCACACCGTATCAATTTGGAGAATTTTAAATGCCTCTAAGCCTTAGAGTCTAAGGCCTTTATTTGATCAGACAGATATATCCCCTTGAAAGCATATTTGTAGATTATTATATGGTTCCAGTGCTGTTTTAACTGCATAAAACAACAAATAATGCATTTCTGGTCTGATGAGAAATTTCTGAAAGTCACCAAAATTCTTAAAATTAAAAATAATAGGAACTTTCGGGGGTCTGTTCCGATATTCCGCTGGCCAAAATGACACTTCCCCAATATATTTTTGGTCTCTGTGATTTGAAACACGCTCGTGCAGGTGGGGGTTAATAATTATCTGTTCTGAGAGAACCAGACTAGATAGCGACAAACGTTTTTCTGCATCTGAATCTTGACCGAATTTGTAATGGTGAAATTTTTCTTATTTTCCGGTGATTACCGGTAATTGGCAAAAATAGCCTATGAGTCCGACCAAGTGAATGTATTTGCAGTGATTGCTTCAAGGCTTAATGCTCAGTTGAAAACTTCAAGATTTTTTTAGTTTAGAATATTAAGCTCAAAATGATAAAAAAAGTTATTTTATTTGCGGTAAGAATGGCAAAATTATTAGATGATAAATACACCACGTACTAAAACGTCCTGACACTAGTTTTCTGAAGATTGCTGCTCTGCTCTAAAATTGACCCGAAAGAGTGAAATAGAGCAGAGTCTGCCAATCCCTGCCTGACACCTATGATTTTTGTCAGGACGTTTGAGTAACTGTCAGGACGTTGGATACATTTTTTGGCTTTATTTTTTATTGAATTTTACGAAAATAAGTAAATACTATAAGTATGTATATTTTTTAAGTTCAGAACCATTTTTTTTTCACTTTCGAGATTTCGTCTCAACCAAATGGCTATAATTCCCAAACCAGAAAAGGTAGAAAAATAATTCTACAACTTTGCGTGTATTTTACTCATAATGAGATTGAGCTCGCTAAATGACCACTCAGTGCCAATCGGTACTGTCTGCGTACCGGGGTTAAGCAAAAGATGAACTCAAAACGCATCATAATCTCCATCCCACGCTTCAGCAACGCCAAGACCGACAGGCAAAAAATAATATGGTGCGTTTTGCGTTTAATTAGGATATTCAACAAATTCTCTCAGAGACAATCAAATAAATTATTTTTAGTTTGCAGTATGTAATGTTTTTGCTAGCGAGGAAAGCTATAGAATGTAACTAATCATACGCATACTGATTGGCTCTAAAAAGAGCGGGAGTACAATATCCCTTTGAAAAGCGGCCTGATGAGTGGCTAGGAGGGGTCTTAGGAGTGTTAGGATTGGCTCCATCAACCCACATCTCTCAGATTAAGCAAAAGGTGTTAAAGGGATATCGTCAAAATATTATTAAACGCGAGCTAATCACCATTTGTATAATCAGTTACATTTCATAAGTTCCCTCGCTAGCAAAAACATTACATTCTGGAAAATATAAATTATCCTGAATTCACCTAAATTTTGAACTTTCATTTGAAAATATCTTTTGCAACTTAAATTTAAAAAAAAATTTGATTAGAATAAAACATATTTCTTAAGTCCCTGGGGATTGGCTGCTACCATGGATTTATTGGGTTGGCAATTATTGCCGTTCTAGCGAGTTTGGCAGGATTGGGGATTGCGTTATACGTAATTGTCTATATTTTTAAAATGAGTCCGGATAGTCTGTTTGCTATTATCTACAAAGGTATGTTTTTAAAAGTTTGCTGCAAATATTAAAGGTTAATGGGTCATAATTAGTTTTGAATAGGCGCTATGTTTTCTATACAATTATTGAAACTTTTTGAGATTTTTACATTTTGCTCGAAAACCGCAACAAATAACAGCATTATTAATTTTTTACTGAGACTCAGAGTTTACTTCAATAAATTCAATAGAAATAAAATGTAATTTTGTTGAGCAATTTATAAAAATTAACATAAATAATTTGTGATAAATTGTATTTTTAGTAAAACTCCCACGGAGATTTCAAAAAATATGGGAAAGGGAAAATCCAATTTTGTTATGTTTTTAGATCGAGCTCAGGAGCGCCTCTATTCGGAATTAAGAAATTTTCTCCGATTTTTTTTTTTATTGTATAAATTTTTTACTTGGAAAACAATCAAAACTGTTTCAAGAGATGATTTTTTCACCATCCAGTTGAATAATATCCCGAAAATTGAGCTGAATAATAAATTTCAGCATCTGCAATATGTGTAATGGGAAGTTTCTTCATCGTGATTATTTTATTGGTGATTCTTACCGTTTTGGCTTATTTCGTTAACAAAAAAGGATCTTTTCAAATTTCAAATGTGAACGGATCAACAATATCGGAGATGAGAAGTCACCATGCACTACCAAGTGCAGTTTCAAGACCTTACGATCAATACAATTAGATTATTTAACTCGTAGACTAGCAAAGTGAGTCTGTACCCAGACTGCATTTCTGTCATCTAGCTGCCATTCTTATAAATCGAGCCATATAAGCAAAGTTTCATTATCAACATACATTTTTTATTATCTTAAAATACAATTCAATTTGCTGTACAATAGAAATAACAAATTTTTTTAAAACAAATGAAAAGGCATTTAATGGGGATAAGAAAAAGTCGCGAAAATGACCTCGAGTGCGATTAAAGGGTGAATGGCAGCTAGATGGCAGAAATGCAGTCTACGAGTTAAGAAAAGGTAGCCTGTATCAAACAAATTTCTTCCTCATTTTAAACTCAAAAATTGCACTACAGCCTATTTATAATTTTTCCCATGCATGCTGTCAGTGACTGATAAATTCTTCAATAAATTGTCTATATTATATTTTTACCGACTCTGCAGTGATAATACAGGATTATATATACACGGACAATAAAACAAGAAATTTTCAAAAACGTGATTTTTTGGGGTATTTCATGGTTTTCAGAGGCTAAAAAACAAGTTTTTAGGCAAAATTTTGTCATTCCAGATTATTAACCTTGATGATCAAGGCTTGATCAGAAATTAGGAAGGAACAAAAATTTTCAAAAAAATTATTGCCGGAAAAAAATAATATTCACTTCTTCAGGTTTTTCCTCCAATAGCTATAACACGGAAACGCTTCAATCGCGTCCACCTTAAGTTAGGGTCCCTAACGGATATGTAAAGAGTCCAACTGTCATGAGGGTCGAACACGTCTTGCAGGGGGTGCTTTAAGTGCCCAAAATTTCTTCGTCGT
>SCLH01000307.1:206943-220933 GCA_004367855.1 Oikopleura vanhoeffeni | reverse complement strand
AAAAAATTAATTTTATTTTTATTGATTTTAGAAAATAAGTTCAAAATAAATAAATTACAAATGTTTCAGTTTTGAAAATAAATAAAGGATTAATTTCTAAAGGGATAAAAGTAAGATTAGCTATATCGAAAATGTACAAAAATTTTTAGATTTTTTATTTTTACTGATTAATTATCTGTGAGATAATCACAGGCGTTCAATAATTGAATAAAATTAATAAAAACCAGTTGATTACAAAAATTAATGAAAGTAATCTAAAAAAAGTTTATTTTGAGAATAAATGAAAAAAGTTTATTTTGAAAACAAAAAAAGGACATTTAAATTTAAAAATAAATAAATTTTATAGTAAAATCCTGATTTCAACTTAATTTTACCGCGGTAAACCGAAAATGTACAAATATAGAAATAATTCGGTAGAATAAAGATATTATTTTTTTGAGTTTATATACCAAATTTTTTCAGCTCTTATGGCCATTTTTTTCGTAAAATATGGTTTAACCACTTGACAAATTTTTGTCTGTTCAAATAATCCCATAAGTATCGTATATGATATCTCGTAGAGCAGGCTAGGAAGGGGTCAGGTTTTTAAGAGTGTAGTAAATGGTTTGTGGTTTCACTTAGCGCCATCTTACCGTAGAACTTACCGTAAAACTTTTTCGCTCGAAATAATAGAGTCGGGTTCACTTATACGGATCCGAAAAATGGTGTTTTGGACACCTAGGAGTTAAAATGGAGAAAACTCTTTATGAAATTTTTTCTTCCCTTGGGTTGATTACTTCACCTCCAAGCATTTTTAAGACGATCTGAGAACTTTCATTTTTTGACTTAGCTGAATCGCGTCCACTCTAAATTCATTATTCTTCAAATTTGCTTCAGTCCATAATGGACTGTCCAGTTATAAATATATGGGAACTATCAATATGTTGAAAATAATAAATTATTAGTCTCATCCGAAAATGGTTAATTTGGAATAAAAAATGATTTTATCACTTTTTCTTATTTCTCACATTTTCGCAAAAGAATTCAGAGCAGTATGGATAGCTACTGTTTCAAATATCGACTGGCCAACAAAGGTTAAATTAACAACTTCTTCCTAGAATTTATGGAGGTATATTACCCTATTCACATTTTTGTGAATATCCCGGCCCTGGTTAGAAAACCTAGTGTGTTTATAAGTAGTAGGGCCGGGATATTCACAAAAGTGTGAATAGAGGATATGAATTTCATACGGGGCTATGAAGAGATGTAAAGAATGTTAAGAGAAATTGCGCCGCTATGATTGAAACCGTACATAAAACAGTATCTTCGATATTATCATGTTTATAGATAATTAACAATATTTTTTTCGTACGAACAAAAAATAATGATTCGGGAGAATTCTCCCCTCATTAAAAACGATTTTGCCGGACACTTGAGATTCTGTTCGTACTCAAAAAAGACATACTGTGTTAAGGATGCTGGATATCTTTTATGATGCCCGAGTTCAAAAAATCCCCGATTTCTTTGAAAACCAAAAGATCGTTTTTGTATCGCGGGCCGAGGGCGATTTGCAGCATCATAACGGATGTACAGATAAAATATCTGGAACAACTGAACTCGAACTCGCGGCCCTTGTATTTTGAATTCAAGATCGAGCCTGTCACCAGCCAAGTGCCAAGCGGCACATTTAAAAATGAAAAATATAATTTAATTCGCTTCACATGACAAAATTTTTGACTCTCGAAGTTATTCGACTATTTTAAAAGCTCTAACAATTTGTTAAATAAAATCAATACTGAAGCCCTATTAAATTTATTAATTAAATTTTAATATTTGACGAAGCCGGGAGTCAAGCCTGGGACTACTTGATTTTTCTAAAACATCGTTTTGAAGCCAAACCTACTTCTTAAATTTTTTTTATAGATACTTCTTTAAAAGTCTTTCAAATTTCGAACATAAATTAATTTTTAAAATTCAAGTAATTTTTTCGAGTTCTACAATTTTGAGTATAATCGCTCTTATTCACGAGCAAAAAAAATTGGAATAAAACAATTTTAAAATTTTTATGAAATGATTAAAAATCGTGAAAAATTAAGCATTTAAAAAATCGTCTCTCATCTGGACGTCCTTGTTCACTTCCAAATTTTAGAAAGACTGAAATCGAGATTTGAACAAAATGGGTTTTTTTTTTAATAATTGAATACTTTCGGTATATCAGTATCAGACAGTCCGATTCGAACCTCATCTCAAATTTTACAAGAAAAAATTATTCCTGACTTTTTTTGATTCCCTAGGGTAATTTTTCGAAAATTTATATTTCTTATTGGGTGCAGAATGCGCCAAAAAACTTTTCTTGAAAATTTTGGACAATTAAAATCTATAAAAATAAATTTAGCCCGGCTTGGATGAAGAAACGGCTAAACAAGAACTTTTGGCTAATTTTGATTATGCTCAAGACTTGAATATGAATATTATCATTCTCCAGATTCGACCAGCGGCGGATGCGTTTTATGCTTCAACTTTAGAACCATGGAGTTACTGGCTCAGGTAATTTTCATCAAGTGAAGGCTTTTTAGGATTACATAGATTTATTTTAAATAAAAAAATCTGCCTCGAAGACTGCATTATAGATAGTTAATTCAAGAAGAACGAGCATAATAATACCATAAAAATAATTGGTCCGAATCAGACCATTTTATGATTTTTTCAAAGATTACTGAAATTGTTTAATTATCAGTTTTTGTTAAAAAAATAAAACAATGGTCTCATCCTGACAATTTTTTTGTTAATTTATTTCTACTCAAAAATTTGTGCTCAGTTTGAGCTATCTTAAAACTTAATCGGATAAGTTGTTTTCAAACGCCGAATTAATTCGCCACCTGTAACTCAGGATGCTCGTTCTTCCTCGATTAAAGATATGATATGAGCCATACCTGAGTCGAACGCTCAACGGGCAAACCTACCGCTATTCTTATTTTTCAAATATTCTGGCAGATTTCTCAGTCGAGTGATCGTCGAGTTTCCAATTTTTTATGACTTTTGCTGGTCCAGGGTTCTATCAGAAAAAGCAAAGAAAAGAAAATTGTCTCCTTTTTTTTTGATCCGATCAAAAACTAATGGAAATGAAAGGTCAGCCTGTATCAAATACAGTTATCGCTCCCTAACTGGAACAGCGCCTTAACTGGAACATTTTTTTTAGGTCGGTAAGTATTCCAGTTAGGGAACAATGACTGAATATAAAAGTGTTCCAAAAAGACATGCGTCCCAAAATTCTTCAACTTTCGTTAAAAAAATATATTTCTTTAATTTTTATAAGCTTGTTCGGCATAATTGGTACAGATTCAAGAAACTGTTCGAGAAAAAATATCTAAAAAGTTCTTATCCTCAAATCTCTAGGATCCTGTTTTTGTTGAAATGACGTTTTATGCCCTTTTTGAATGATTTCAGGTATGCTTGAGCCACAATTGTGGCTCTGTGCTCACAAGAGTTAAATGAAAATATTTTTTCAAATTTTATTAAGAAAATTTAACCACAGTGGTTACCACACTCAGTTTTATTTAACTTATCAATAATTAAACAAATTTAAATTTCAGTGGAAAAAGTGGTTTAAATCCTGGATGGGATCCATTAGAATTTGCTGTAGAAGAAGCTCATAAAAGAGGTCTTGAACTTCATGGTTGGTTAAATCCTTATCGAGCAAATGCTCCAAATTCTCCGGTAAATGCACTTGATCCATTATCTCCAGCGAAAGTTTATCCAGAATATACTTATACTCTTGGAAAATACTTATGGCTTGATCCTGGCGCGGAAATTATAAAAGATCATACGAGATAGGGTTACACTTTATTTTTCAACCTTCTCACACCCTTTGACTCAATATAGGAAAAAAAAATTGTGCAAAAACGATACATGATATCTGAATTCTGAGTAGGCCAGTTTTGAGGAAAGAATTTGAGGATTTTTTGATATCAGTTTATTTGTTCTGCAATTTTAATCCGAAGTTTTATTTCTTCGCGAGTGATTTTTATGTAACCCAGAATATTAAAAAAAAATTTTATCTTTCGCAGTTATCGAGTTCAAAGACTTCGAAATTTATAAATGTCATGTGTTTTTTACTAAATTTTATCCTTGATCTCAATAAATGAAGAATCACTTAATCGATATTAATTTTAGTTTTTCCGTAATAAGCGCTCAAAGTCGTGCCTTTATATAGGCTTTTGTGTGTGAGGCAAAGTTCTGGTTTCTGGGTGTGAGGAGGTTTTTTAATGAAAATTTTCTCAGTATTTCTGACGCTAAAATCGACTAGCTCAGATTCTATTTATTCTTGTAGCACTTTAACTTTATTTGCTGTATTGGTCTCAGAAAAAAATTTGGAAGAAAATTATGATCCGTTTTTCTAAAATTGGAATTTTTCGGAAATTTTGAAAAAAATCATGAAAATTTTGAAAAATTATTTTGCCTTTCATAGGATACTCCGATAGATTAGGGCCGACAATTTATGGCCCATAATTTATGCGTGATTTTTTTGTCTTTTCTTTAATTTGACGAAATTTTTTTCTCTCAATCTGACGAAGAAATTTTCGTCTCAAGGCATAAATCTGAACCTATTCAAGATCTGTGATAAAAGATATTGTTTCTCGTTATGATATCGATGGTCTTCATTATGATGATTATTTCTATCCTTATCCCTCTTATAATGACGACCAAGGATTTCCAGATGACGCAACCTACGCAAATTACACCAATAACGGTGGTACCTTAACTGTAGATGACTGGAGAAGAGAAAATGTCAATGAACTCATTTCGGACACTTATGTTTAGGGTGAAACATAAAATTTGAGACAACTTTTTTTAGACCACAATTCTTTCTTATCAATTATTTTCGAAAAATCATCCATTTATCCCTATTTAACTCCAAAAATGCATTTATATTGACAGTATTATCAAACAGTTCAATAAAGAAAGCAATTAACATCAAGTGGCGCTAGAGAGTAAAACCTCGCCATTTTAAAATTAAGCATTAGTTGGAAATTTGCCCGCTGCGCATCCTACTTACATGTATGATTCATAAAATATTTTCAACTTTGATTTTTGACCCTCGAATTGTTTTTAGGATTATTAACATTATGTTAGAGATCTTCATGATTAATTAATTCGAGTGCGCCATGAATAAAGTCATATAATATGATTGTTTTGGAAATACATTTTATTCCAAAAAGAAATTTCCAAATTTTTTTATTTTATTGCGTTAGGTTAGTAAGTTTGCACATTTTGGTATTTTACTTTATTTGAACGTATTATAAAACTCTTTATAAATTTGAAAATTTCTGTCCCCATATCGCCGAAAGTGCGCAATATTGCCGAACTGTTTAACCCTTGTGAGCACAGAGCCACAATTGTGGCTCAAGCATACCTAAAATCATTCAAAAAAGCCAAAAAACGGGATCTTAGAATATTTTTTTTCAAACACATTATAAAGAATTTTGATTTGGTTCCCAAAAATGATTGAAATTTTTTCGAATGTTTGGTTCCAGTATTACGGGGAGTTGATTTATAAGGATTATTTGCCTATGTTTCAGGTCCTGAAAAATTATTTCGGAACTATACATAAAATACAAATGTGAGATTAGCCAGTTTTTAGGAAGGTGTTTTGTGCATGCATAACAGTTAAAATGAAAATTGGTATCTAGGAGCAGTTATTTTTTTTCGGAAGGTGAAACTTTCCAAATTTCAATTCCAAGTATCCCAGAACAAATTATTATTATGAAGATGAATTTAAGGTATGGTGGTTCCTACACTTTCTGCAGTTACTTATGCATAAAATGCACCAAAACTCAATCGTTTGTGTGAATTAACAAGCACAAACAACCAAATAGAAACAAAAAAAATTTCGAAAATTTTCGTTTTTTCGATTTTTTTTCCAAGTATATTTGTCTCGCAGAGGGAATTATGTTCAGAAAGTGAGACGTTGATGTCCAATGTGACCAACTAAAAACTTCAAGGATGAGCGGGGGTTGAGGGCGGGGTAGTCACTTTCTCTCTCAGTGTTTCCTCAGCTTGGCTGGTGAGCTACTTCAGGGAGAAGGAAATCGAAAAGCATCATTGTTCTTCGGAAATTTTTACGTATGACCTTGTGAAAAATTCATATTTTTTTGTTTTGGGTCGAATGTGGACAAAAACCCCAAGGAAGTTTCTGTTTGTTTAGACGCTAGGCTTTTGCAAGAACATTTGAAGTCAATTTTTTAAATTTAACCTAGGAGGAGAAGATCGTTCCGATTAAAAAAAGTGCCAAAACCCGGTATTATGGACCGGTGTTTTACGATATTCGAGAATAAAATATAGCACTATGGACAAACAGCTTACCAAACAAAAGTTTTGTTTACTAATTATACAGGTTATGTTAAAATTTGGTTATAATTTCAAAAAAAACTTGGAGGAGATAGATTTTTGCCGTTTTGGCTTAGGTGGCATCTTGTGCACTTATGTGTTGAAGGAGTGTGGGGTCATACAAAAATATTATGGACAAATTTTTTTCGCAGTGAAAGGGGCTAGTTCTACAAACTGGGTAATCTGAATATATTTCCTCAGGCCCTGCTTCGGCTAATTTTTATCGAATATGTCCCAAATAGGGACCACCATACCCTTAAGCATCAAAAATTGTCGCGACTATTGTAACTTTTTACCATATTTACTTCGAAAAAATGAACAAAAGTGTATTAATCTTGCTTTTATACGAAAAATAACATTTTTCACTCAAAAATCATGGCTTTCTTCCATCAAAAACTTTTTGAACTTATTTATAAATTACTTATGATTCTTATGGATATAAATAAAAGCGAGACAAACACTGGATGTAGGCCAGGATACTTGTCATCGTTTTCCGAAGTAGGAAGCTAACCTGTGAAGACAACGTGGATACGTGATATGGGTGGACCTTGCTATTTCTCAACTATATTATAAAACTAAAATAAAATCTAGAATATAAAATGTCGGATGCAAAAATAATACCTTTCAACTTCCCTTATGCAGAAAAAAGTTTGAAAGTCAACTGGCCTTTAAGCTTTCTGTGAACATATTCAAAGTAAGAGCCACAATCGTGCTCTGGCGGATTTTTTTTTATATGCTTCACAAAAGTTAGTTTTATTTTATACTATCCAAGTAGCGATAATCCACCTCAACCAAATTATATTAACCCAATTTTAAGGCATCATTAAGAAATGAAGGCCTTCACGTGACCTTCGGAGTAGCACATTTGAAAAATGCTGGAAGACCGAATAATCCCAGGGAATATTAGAATGGATGCACTTTTGGATGTTCTCTTGCTGATTCAAAAATGGTTTCAAACGAAGGATGGCTGATTATCTCGACCTCAGTTATTGTCAAAATATAAATTATAATACTTCTTTTTTAGATCCGATTTATTCCAGAAAAATTACACAATTTTCTGATATTTATTAATCTATTTTTGGTGGAGTCTTTTATGGGTTTAACGGCAAGACATGTCTTTTACAATTTCAGACAATATATTTAACAATCACAAATGAAATCAAATGTAGTGTACCTTTTTTTTGCCAGGAAATTATTCAATTCGATCATGTTTTTTCGAAGCAAATGACTCATCGACTTTAATATTATTCATAAAAAACTAACAGCAAAAACGACCAGCGCCAGAAAATAATTTAATTCCGTAGCACTTTTAGATTCGGTGCTGAAATTGGACTAGAAAAATGGTTCAAGAACAAAAAAATATGTTCCGTTGTCAAAAAGTAGCATTTCTTCCTTTTTGCCTATTCATTTGGCTTGAAATATTCTTTGAATTTAACTTCGAAATGCAAGACCAAATGAGAGGCAATTAAAAAGCGGTTTTGAAATCTTTCTTTTCACATGCAGATTATTTTTTGCTTATTCACCTAGAACATTCTTAAAAATACACCATAGTGCTAGGCATAAAAAGTTTCTTCAGACCTTTTTTCAGCCAAAAAAATTTACTTAATTATCGAGCCGGTCAAGCCAGGTTTCTGGCTTGGCTTGATCAAAAATCTCTCTGGCTTGGCTTGGAGTGACTCAAGCCACGCAACTAAAGCCAGTGGGTTGCCCAAGTCTGCTTCACCTACGTATTTCTAAAAATAAACCTTAAAGCTTAACCAGGTTCGTTTTGAATCGACACGCTTCGGTATCCACCACCGGAAAATTTTGGCATTAAAGGTAAATATTATAGTTTTGATTTCCTTCGCTTTATTGGCAATGATTCTCCTGTCAACCTTTATGAACCTCTTTCTTGACTGGTGGATGAACAACATACGAAGAAATAGATGTGATTGGTTCCAGGACTTTATCGCATCCGGAGTTTATGGCAGATTTTAAGAGCTGGTACCTCATTAATGTTTGCTAACCCACCTTTTTTTTAACCCAAACAAAAAAATAATTTTTTTGAAGATTCTGGGATTTGTGGGGCTCAGGTACTTTGTAGGCATCAGTTAATTTTGCGTTTGGCCTACTTTTGCGGATAGAGGACCCGGTTATAATAATTTCCGAATGTTAATCAAGAATACATTCATAAGTGGAAATAAGATGAGCAGTATTTGCGAAAAATGCTGATTTCAAAAAAAACGGGAACATATTTCGCCAAGAATTCATTTTTAATTTAGCGAAGAAAATCATTCTCGAATTTAATGTCGAAAATTCTAAGCCGAAGAATTGGCAGTTAGAACAGTTTTGCGTTCTTGAAAAAACCTTCTCCTGGCTGAAATGGTTGAACAAAATTTCCGCATAAATTATTTTCATTAGAATTGACTAGAACATTTAAACAATAAGCTCCGTTGGCAAAAAGTTTTGGTCGGGCCTACCTTATGCTTACAAGAATTAATGGACCAATAAGAGATTAAAAATGAGTTCAAACGCGATCGCAAATCGAGCAGGGCCTAGAAATTCATCTTTAATTACATTTTAAGACTTTTGAAGAAATTCTAGAAATTGCAATGAGTATCCAGATTTAGGATTTGAATGCTGGAACGAAATCCATCTGACTCAAATAAATTTAAATTCGAAGTAAAAAATGGGTCACAGAAAGGGATGCGGATCATCTTACTAGACCAGTCGAAATGCATAGGAAAGTAGCATAGCAAAGGTATAACAGCTTCGAAAAGTACAATTTCATAAAATCGAATCCCTGTTCAGCTCCCCGGAGAAATTCATTTCAGCATGCAGGCATTTACAAAGAATGTCAAAGGCTTATCAGACAAAGATCAAGGTTACTTGATGGCCAGTATATCAAACTGGTCCTGCACTGCCTTGGTGTCTGGAATGGATCCACCGGGAAAAACCGGTTTTGTCAGTTTTCCAAATAATATACATAACTTTTGAAAAAAACTGAAGAGCTATTTCGGATGTTTAATCTCTACCGAGGGCGATCGATTTTCGTGGCAAAAAATCTGGAAATAAAGAAAAAATTTTTGATCTTAATCAGGTCAATTTTAGCTGGAAAAATGTGGAGTCGATTAAAAAAACATGAAATTTACAAACTGATTCTTAAAGAATTAGACTTAGCAAACCGAACTAATTTAAAAGCAAAAATAATCTGTTTTTCACAAAATACAGGCTTGTTAATAAAAAATTTTTTTTTTTTCGATAAAATGCTTTCTTTCTTTATCAGTTTCGAAACTCAACACACAAATATAACCAAGTGCAAAAAATTGCAAAATCTTTAATTTTGACGAATAGTGAAGGTTGGATATATTGGCTGTGAATTTACGTAAAAGGCCTCTGCCTTTACCGGGATATTAAAATATTTATAAAATTTTAGAATAAGTAGGAATTTTTCGATTATCAATGTAGGATTTTTTTTTGTTCAATCACACGGGGAAATACATGCAGGGACCGGATTTTTAGAACAATTTCCACCAGTCGGGTCCACGGTCAGGTTCGATTGATTGTTGAAGCTTTACGGTCGACGTCGGATCGGTTGCGTACGCGTGACCTGGTTCCTCTTTTTCGTCAGGTCAAAAAATTCTTACGACCCAGAGAACATCAGATCCATAGTGATGCTATCACATGTGATATCTATAAATTCTTCGGAATTATTAGAAAATAATAATAAACAGGTGATTATAGCTATACAACTAAATAAAACATATTAGGTTTTTCAGAAAATTTATGGCAAGTCGGAAGGATCGGCTACTTTCTAGGTCGGGTCGGCAACGACCTGACCCCGACCTGCGTTCCGGATCCCCGGACTACTGACGTAACGGCATTGGACGTTATTGAATAACGCCTTCACGAGGAATCATAAACACCACAAGCTGTATATGTTCAAATTCGATGACAATTTCAACAGTTGCAATTTTCCGATGTTACCAGATAGGCCGAATAAGGAGTGCGTTACCAGGTCTTCCAGCATGTGAATATATACAATATCACTGTGGTAATGAATAATAATGAATAGCTCATATTTTTTAAAAAAATTCAGATACCAAGGAAAAAAATTGAGGAAAATTTGCAAAAAGATGTCGGAAAAAACTCCGAGACTTCATTGATTGGTTAACTAATTTAACAGAGTTACTGAATACAATTTGATCAACGTTATTAAATTTAATGATTAATAGCTGTGTGGTCGTTCATTTTAAAAAATAATATCCGCTTGACAATCTGAATGTACTTTTATCTGTCACCCTTGGACTCGGTTTCATCAGACTCTTTGATATCAATGTGGTGATCTCAAATGGCCCCAAATCCAGGAAAGCAGATTTTTGCAAATTCTTACTAACTTAAACAAAGCATTTGAGAAACATTGCATAAGCTGCAAACTTCTTACGTCAGTCAGATACACATATTCCATCTAATTATTTTCAAAAATTAATTACTGGCGATCTCACCAGTTTTTCGCTTCTAATAGTATTTATTTCCGAACCTCGAGTGGATCCTTGAAAACTGAGGGGCTATCTCTAATTGCGGCATTTTCGAATCCCACTAATGGTTGTCTTAGTCGGCTGTCTTGCGTATGATACATAGGCAAAGTGCTCGAATATTGGGAGCGCCAAAGTTAATTGGGCGTACATCATAAGGCAAATCAATTTGACAATATTTAGTATGGGATTAAGAGCGCACGCGCTATAGAAGTTAACCCTCAACTTTCTAAGATCCACTAAGGTTGAAAAAGATATTCTTTAACGAAGCAAACAACCTAGTTAAAAAGGAGGTAAAATTGTAGCTTCTATTTCAAAAGTGAGTGTTTCGAATCCCAACACATTGTTGTCTAGAGATTGTCTTAAGTGATTGCTCTGAATGATACACACCGATCAAACTTTAGCTGTCTCAAATATCAAGCACCCTCAGCCTATCAGCATACTCAAGGACAATTCAGTTTGCACATCATTTAGTGAGATTCGAACACGCGCGCTATAGAGATAGTTACGCTTTTTTAGAGATGGAGTTAGTTGGGAAGGATATGGAGACGGAAAATTGCGAACAAAATTGAAAAACATTTAATTCAGCCAAGATTCAATTCTCAACAAAGCGGAGAAGAAAATAATTTCTGGAAAAAGAGAAAAAAAACTTTGCAATTTACTTTTTGTCAGGGCAAACACAGTTTTGTGATTTTTAAAGGATTCATTCTATAATTGACTATAGGTTGTGAGACTTTAGAAAAATTGTTGGGCGAATGAAACATCCAAATAAAACAAAAAAAGTGAATTACGTTGGGAGAAATTTTTCCTCACAAATAAACAGCCTTTTTGTTTTTCGTACGCGTTTTTACGAGTTTTCAAACACAATGTAAGGAAATGAAAGCAGTAGAGTCAACAATCAATTTACCCGGTTGGTTTATTCAAAATATTACTTCAAAAATTATTTTTTATGCATGTCAATTATGAACTATGATATTCAATTTCATAAACCTTATTAGTGATAAATCAATGAATTCTCACAAAAATGATTCATTTTTATAAAAGGCTTCATATACCCCAGCTTTCTGCAATGTTCACGCAAAATCCTCTGTTAATTTAAGTCAGCTTTGGCAATGAAACAAAGCAGACAATATAAAAAATTGACATAAAACATATCAGATCCAAGGTGTTACCACTTAAAATTGTAAATTTCCTTCGCCAAACATCTCAAAACGAGTTAAATAAATTGTGCGACGGGTAGTGTAGTTGCGCAAGATTAATCATAAACTGGTTAAATAAATATAAAGTATTTAATTGTCTTATAAAATGGCGGAGGATTACCGAAGTTGTCTCGATAACTGATATAGAAGCAGTTTGTCATTTCATTATGGGTGTCACTTTGGTGTTCCACTAATACTTTTTGTCAAAAAGATGCATTTGCGGACAACTGCAAAAATTATTGAACGTTTATCTATTTGAGTTCACTATAATTCAACCTGACCTGAGAATAAATCGGAAATAAATGAATGTAAACCACAGTACAACCAAACCAATGATTTATATTATTCGTTACGCGCGATGGAGCCTACATTAATTTAGCTCAGATGTAACGCTTAACGTCCACGTGGGGGCCCGGAGGTTGTCCTCCTCCCCAGTCTATGTGGGCCTATATTGTTTTTAAACATGACAGGTGTTAAAAGTTTAATTTTCGATCTCGAGTGCCACTACAGACCCTTATTGGCATATCATCCCTCACTAGAGCTTGGAGGACTTCATGAAAAAGATTTCGAAAAACTTCAAACTGTTTTGACTTGTCCATCGTGTTCACACTCAGCAGTCACACTACATAACTCCTAAAATGCTGTGCCGTGTGAATAGAACTATTTAGTACTATTCACATGACTCGACCGCCCCGACCGTTCCCGGCTCTCGGGGTATCTACGGCTCTGTCCGGGTATCTCCGGCACTCTCCGGGTCAAATATATCCTTAATAGACTTAATCGTATTTGTGAGAAAGAGGGTAGGAGCGTGTCAGAGCTGAGCAAGTTGACTCGAGCGACGCGACTCACGAGCGGTTTTCCTCGATTCTCTCGTTGGCGAGGAACCAAAGCAAACCCAACACTAAATATTTCAATTCACCAAAAATTTAAAGTTAATTCAGAACACATTCATTACAACGTCAGTGGAAATAATATTTTGAAATTAGCAGCTAATTATTAGCTCTAAGAAAATAAAATTATTAATACAAAAATGATTACATAAAAATTTTCACGTACTTAATTCTGTCTTTTAAGCTCTAAGGCCAAACAAAGGTCACTTTAAAAAATCGGATTATCCAAAATTGATAATTCTTCAAAAATGCCTATGACCATTTTGTGGAAATTTCTTAAACCCTTGGAAGTTTCGAATCGAATAAATCGGTGGAGGCTCCAAAGCCGATTTTTCGGTCCGACTTTGAGCGCTTATATTGTGATAACTACACACCCGAATTATCTCTTATTAGACTCAAGATCAAGCCGAAGGCCCAAAATTTTATAATAATTTGATAGATTTGAAAATTTTTATCTAAAAGCGCCAATTAAGCGCCAAAATAGACGTTTTTAGTTATGGTTACCATGAAAAACAAGAAAATTTTCAAAATATATTTTTAACCTGAACTAACTAATGCAATCCTTGACTTTCTGGTCCTGCTTTCAAATTTCAAATATCGCTTTCCATTTTATCTTAGATCTACTTTTCACACCTTGATACGCGGCCAAAATCGTTGAAAATGGTAATTTTTGAGAATAAAAAAATATTTTGGAATTAATGATTAAAGCTGTTGGACATCGAATCAATAACCAAGGTTAACAAAAACGCAAAAAAAGGACCATGAATAGTCGGCGGGATATCTAGATAATCGAGGGTCTGCGGTACTCAGCTAATCATTTTTATAATTGAAAAACAATAGGTTGCGTTGAATTTAGATGTATTCATATTTTATTTTCGATATTTGAAACACATTAAAAAACAATAAATCAAATTATTAAAAATGGCTGATTTTACAGAAGCTGACCTTGAGGATTATGTTTTTTTATCTATTTTTTTTCATTATGTTTTACCTTTAAAAGTGCGGATCATCTTTTTTAAAA
>SCLH01000307.1:191786-203791 GCA_004367855.1 Oikopleura vanhoeffeni | reverse complement strand
AAACGCGTGCGCGTTCAGAATGACGTCATAATTTGAGAAAAATTTCAATTTTATAAGGAGTTTCACGATAGGTTCAATTCAAGTAAAGTACGAAAATGTGTAAAATTACGTACATATGTACTCAAATAAAAATTCAAAAAAATAGATTTGAGAAATTTGATCATGAAATATGACGTCATTCATGACGCACGCAAAGTTATTTGTCATAAAAACCCTAAACTACATGATTTTTCAGCCATAAATTCTTTAGTTTCACTTGATAGAGACAAGTTTCTTGAGAAATGTGCTATATCAAAATTGCCATTTCTCCTCGAATAACATTTTTCATGAATAACTCTTTCTAAAATAGTTTCTGCACATTTAATTTAATTTGGTTAAACAAAGTGCTAATAAAATCATAATATTTTTTTTAAATATTTGCAAAAAGTTAAAATATTACCATATAATCTTACTTATTATTAAGTTAAGCATATATTGTTATGACATTTATGTGCATAATATATATTTTCAATATCCGAATAAACATATTCAGATAATCTGTTAACTCGTGGGCACTTGATAAACCCATGTATCCAAAAACGTGAAAACAAAGAAAATTTAAATTAGAATTTGCTAAAAATAGTTTTTAAGAGGAGACTCTTTAATTTTATTGAGTATTGGAAACAGTCACCTCCTTAACGCAAAACTTTGTTCCAGAGAGGTTTATAATCGTAAACTTAATTTTTACATTACTTCGGCATTTTCCGATCCATTTTTCATACCTTTAAATTGAACATAGAGAAGTGTGGGGAATACGATTAAGAATTATGGGATATTTTCTGACTTGATTGATCGTGTAGTTTAGCGAGATCCGTTGCTAAAAATGTCCCAAAATAATATCTTCAGCGCCACCTAGTGAGCAAACTAGAAGTGATTGAAGTCTGAGACCAAGTCCATTAATAGAAAATAAGTCTAATCTAATTGGGCTCATTACCCTTTAAAATCAGGCGCTTCTTCTGAGTCAGCTAATAGCAACGTAGCCATTTGCGTAGACATTGACAAAAAAATTGCGTCATTTCGACAAAGAAAAACGTAGGCGGAAGATTCTAAATTTGGTCTCAAAAATTATTTCAGCTTTTCTTAGATCCAATTCTTGATCTTAATTGTGTCAAATGTTAAGGAGATTACAAAGAACCTAAAAAAAATTTCAAAAATTAAATATTCGGAATTTTACGGGTACTAAAATTTTTTTTAATTTTCCTTTTGAATTTTGCTCAAGAAGTTCGTTTGTTTTTGTTATCAATAATTTAAAAAATAGACATTTGCCAGCTGCGCATCCAAGGTATAGCTTAACCCTCCGAAGCATATAAAAAAAAGTTCCGCCAAGGCACGATAGGCTATCGTCGATAGCTTTTCAGGAGGCTATATTTTGAGCGTTTACAGAAAACTCTCATAAGATCAACTTTCAATTTTTTTTTATGATTGAGTTAAATTAAAGAGTTAAATTTTCGAAAAAAATAATTAATATTTTAGAAATTTTAGGTTTTATTATAGAACAAAACGTTTGAAAAGCAAGGTTAATTACACTGGGTGTACCCTTATCCGTACGCCTCAGCTCGGCCCAAAATCGTACGGATAAGGGTACATCGNTACATCCTATTAGTTAATATCCTATATTTTCAAAAAATATATCAATGAAATAGCTTATTGATAATTTAATCAAAACGGAACGCAAGGCCGCGGAATGGAACGCGGAACGAAAGGTCGGGGAACGGAACGCAAAAAATAAACGGAACGCGTTCCATTTGATACTCTGCCACTAATGTTGTCTTAGTGATTGCTTGAGTGATTACACACCGACCAAATTAAGCGGTCCAAATATCGAGCACCCTTGCTTATTAACATGCTCAAGACAACCACTAAGACAACATTATTGGGATTTGAACACGCGCTATAGAGATAGTAAACGTTTTTGAGATGGAGTTTAGTTGGTGGAAGGATACGCGGTAACTTTTACTGATTTTTTACTTTCAAATTATTTTGCGGATTTTGAGGAAGTCTCCTTTAGGAAGTCCTTAAGGGGTTGGCATCGATCCGGCAGATTGGTAAATTTTTTCAAAGCGATATATGAAAGAATGTGGGCCCGATTCAACTCTTTTATCTTGTCTACAGTACCTAATTTTTTGATATAATCTAGGAATTTAACAAGGAAACTGGTCAACAACGCAAATTTATTTCGAAAATTTAAAGTCAAATCAAAGGCAATTTCAAAAACGGGTTTGAAATTAAGGCATTGATCGTTTTTATCCATGGTTTCTCACCCTTGGAAATCAGCACTTCATCTCACACCCAAAAGCCTATATAAAGGCAAGATTGTGAGCGCTTAAAACGAGGAAACTAGAAATGATACCAATTTACTTATTTCTCACTGATTGAGTTAAAGGATAGAATTGAGTAAATAACACATAACATTTTTTTTAATTTTGAAGTATTTGAACTCGATAACTGGGAGAAGAAAAAAAAGTTCACTCACCGTGTATTTCGCGGAAAACTATTCTTTTCTAGAATCAGATATAAGTTACAAATTAAGAATTGAAACTCCAGCTATTTATAGCTTGTATCAGATTCGAAATATAATATCTCCATTTTTCTCTGTGGGCCCTATTTGAGTTTAATTGCCGTTCAATTCTTTCGGAAAATAATTTTTTGACAAATATTTTTTGTCCTTATTTTGAGTTTCATAAAAATCACTTGTGAAGAAATTATTTTTCGTAAAGAGACTGCGAAAAAATAAACTTACATCAAAAGATTCCTCAACTTCTCTGAAAAAACTTCTTTAAGAACAAGCTTGCTCAGATTTTTGATATCATGTATCGTTTAAAACGATACGTTTTCACAAAATCATTTTTTTAAGAAATTTTCGCAAGAACCCCCAAAAAAAGTCGGAATAATTATCTTTTGATGATGATGTGTATAAAATTAAACATTGTTTGAAAAGCAAATTTGAAACTCTGCACAGCTTAGGGTGTCACAGCAGGAGGCTAATATAGAGACTAAAGAGGTATCGAAAATCCGAGGAAGCCATTCCGTATGATCTTTTCTGAAAAAAACTGGAATTTTTTGGAAAAGGTGGCAAGCCACATTGGATTGTACGTCTATGATGATGTTATTTCTGCGTGTTTGTTCCCTGGAAATTTTGATTGCCTATAAAGTCAATGGTTGTGAGGAATTAACCTGAAGGTCATTTGATTCAATTTTTACATAAACCTGTAATATACAGTTATGGAGTTGGTTATACCATCAAACTTGAATTGTGTTCTACGAACGTCGAAATCTTGAATTTTTCGTATTTCTCATGCTGTCAGTTATCAGATTATTTACTGTAAAAAGGTCATGACTGTAATCAAAAGTTATGGTGCTTCATGCAGCTGCGTAGTTAACCTTAATTCAAACTACAACGAATCTTGATTTTCTTTTGAACTCATACTTTCGGATTTTTAACGTTTGAATGCTACAGTATCTTGTCATGTTTATTCCAAGTGATATCTTTCCATTTAATCAAAAACGAGTTTATTGTCAACTACGTATTGTACAACTATGTATTGTACAATACAATCCTTTGATTCAAAGGGGTTGGAACAGGATATTCTCTGGATTGAATTGTAAAATAAGGTATTGTTGGCTCGGAAAAGGTTTCGAGTAATAATCAACATATTCTAGTCAGTTATAATGAACAGTTGGCGGGTGGTTAGCGCGACTGACGATCGTCCCGTTGCGCACACCCTGATTAAAACATTGTATAGAGATCCTACTACATGACTTACATAAAGTTTGAACATAAGCTTAGTGTCTGGTTATTGATTGAATACATACAGTCAATCTTTGATTTCAACTCGAACACACGAATAAAACAAGAAAAATTTCGAAAAATTTCCCGTGATGTAAATTCATCAGAAATATGTTTTTGTGGAATGGTTTACATAGAACTATATCTGTTGGAGTTCATAACTGAACGACCACGGACAATTCAAAATGTTTCAAAAAATTCTACCATATTTTTCATTTTTTTGGAGCATTAAAACTTAAAAAAACTCGCGGTCCTTATAGACGGAGACCACGCGTTATAAAATACATTTTAATAAATTTTTAATAAAAACGTTATATATGTTGAAATTTGGTCCGGAATTGAGAAAGACAAAACTCAAATTTGTATATTTCACAATACTAAGGCGCACCCCTCGAATAAAGCTCAAATAGCAATCGGCCGATTGTTTTGAATATTGCTTTAATTAAATATCTAAATTCCCAAAAATTTCGTTTAGGGGTGGCCGTCAACTCGGCAGACTGGATCCCATTTTACTACGAAATTAATTCAGTTGGTATTTTTTCTGCTTATATCGTTCGCTGACCAGATAGTTGTGCATCTACTTATAAAAATCATTGTTGCCTATTTTAGAGGAGATTTGAGTCGAACTTTATTTTTGAATTCGTAAAATTTGATCAAAAAAAACTCAAGCATTATGAAATTTCGCATTTTTTGTCGAATTTTTTCTATTGATTTTTGTGAATTAATGAGTAAAAGCTAAAAATGCCCTTTAACTTCTTTGCATGATGTCCTACCATTATTTTCTGACTGCTGTTTGAAGATCTAATATGTTTTTTGTCTCTTTTGTCGACCTTTTTTAGAAAAAATTATGAAATTTTCCGAATGCACAGTCGCAAATTTTTCAATTAGTTGGTTATTTGAACTCTCCATAAAATCAGCAGGAATCACTATCAAATGCTGTTGTATCTATGAAATATTCCGTTATGTCATATGATGGTCGTGCGATTATCATTTCTAATATCGATAAATTTTTAACCTCGGCTGTACACTCGATAAGTGCCACTTTGGCACTGCGATATTTACAAAAATTTTATGCTGATCCAAACCATTCCAATAAAATTGCCGTGAGGATGTAATAGGACACCACTTTATTTAGATAGTAGATACATTTTTTAATGATCAAACACGCAATTAAGGGTTTCAATTTTTATTCAAAAAAAGTTGTTTTTCTCTACTTTTGCCATTTTTGACCTTTTTATTGAAAAAACTTTCATATCAAGGAAATTTGTTTAACTCTGCTACGCACTCATCGCCTATTGTACAGATTTGACCTTTTTCGCCCCGAAGTGTCTGTAGGATATAACCCTGATATATTATTTGAGATTCACCATGACTTATACAAAATTATCTGCAAATTTTCAACATATCGAAATTAAAACTGGGCATTGCCATTAAATAGGCCTCTGAGTCTATACCTCTCGAAAGACAAACAACAAATATGTTCTGCGTGCTCTTCTTTGAGTTCAGGACGACTCAACAAACCCCTCTCAACATTTAAGTGTGCCAAATTTTTCCTGTACGGGAGCTCAGGGAACTCAAAAATTGTCGAGAATCCGAATAATCTAGAATCTAAATGCTGTGAGATAATTTTGTATGAAGGTAGTAGCGCTTGAAAAATGCGAACGTTTTTTTTTCGAGCACTTTTGTCTCACAAACTTACGATTAACTTGGATCGAGTGGTACTATGAGTCGAATCCAATCACTGATACAAAAGTTATTCGGCTCTTGAACCAATTTTTTTAAATAAATCCGATTTTATTTGCCACCAAGCGCTTTTACGGTGAGTTTATTGAATTTCGAAAAAACACTAAAATTAACTTGTAAATTAAAAAAATACATTATTTGACTCGGGTCATGATATATTCAATCCCACTTACCGATAAATATTTTCTACTAGTATAAATAATTTCCTTCGAGTTAATCTCACTCCTATTATTTCTTTTTGAATATTTTTTGTTGTTTCTGTTTTTGAATGAACCGAGCCCTTGGATATTCGGGCCACTTCGGGATGATGGACGGCTTCGCCACATGTCCGGCTGTGTGGAATCCTTCCGTCACCGATGCTCTCTAATCCGTTTTCAATCCATCCTTTATAATCTATATTTTGAGATATTATGCATTAAAAATGGTAAACAAAAATGCGAACCAATTAAATTGCGGGTGCCCTTTTTGGTTTGCCTTTAGCGCCGCTCATTTATTAAGCAGTTATACATCATGCCAAAAATTCATTTTATACAATTTTTTAATTCCATTTATTGAGAAAACAAAGCTAAAGAAAAATGAAAAAATTTTTTCAAAATAAACATTAACAAAATATACAAACTCGAATAACTGATCGTCAAATTTTTTCTTTCAATATGTTGTAACGGATAATTATTTATACTTTAAATGGGCATTGAAATGTATAATTTTGAAATGTGCTGGGTTTGGAGTATAGACCAAATTACTCGAAATGTCTCTCCAGGGGCGCATAGGTAGTGTTTAACCACTTTTAAATTTGATATATTGTTATTAAATAACAAATAGGTGAAGATACTTGTTTGAACTATTGCCTCAGCCTTACTTTTAATCGGCATGATTGGTACTTGCTTTTATGATTTTTAAAAAGTTGCTCGTACCAGTATGTACGCAGTTGCCGTTAACCGGGTTAAGAAATTATTGTGCGTACAGCGGTTAAGACGCATATAGCATACAAGGACTTTTTTAAGCCTTACACCGCGACAATGTTTGACGTTTATAATATCGTCTTCAAAAAAAATTTATGTCGGTTTAGTTTGGAAGATGGTGTACAGTGGAACGGTGTTTTTGATATATTTCACATATAATTACGTTTGTTAAGACATTTAAAAATTAAACGTTCGCAGAATAGAACACTGTTCTTGAAGAATTAAAAATAAAAATAATTTTTCACAAAAATAAAAATAATAATTTTCACATTTTTTTTCTTTCATATATACGCTCTTTGAAAAATATACCAATCTGGCGGATCGATGCACACCCCCTTTAAGGTAGTGGTGGTTCCATACATTTACAGCTATTTATGTTATTAAAAATGCACAATCATGTTTTTGTTTTAAATTGCACAACAACCATACGACAAAAAAAATTTCGATTTTGAGGTTTTTCGATTTTTTTTGAGTATTTTTTTTCAAAATTAAGTACAAAATAAGTTTGTATTCAGATTTGACCACTAAACTGTCACATTTCGACTTGACGTAAGCCAACTTTTCTCTTCGTGTCTTTCCCAGCTTTTCTTTGAGCTATTTTCGAATCAACGCACATTTTTTTTCGGAAATTTTTCGTTACCTTAAACTTCAAATTTGAGTCGGGGGTCGAATTGAAAGGGCTCCTCAGAAGTTATTTATTTCGGCGCTACGTTTTGCAAAATGTGGTAATTTGAAAGTTAACCTGGAGGAGTAGATTTCCCGAGGAACAGTCCAACGGTGGTTCTATCCCAATTCTAGAAAAATATAGCACTTATCGCAAGCGCTCCTCAGAGCGTTTTAATACTATTACAGGTTATGTTAAACATTAAGGTTCTATTTTCAAATAGCCTGGGGGTTAGATTTTCCCGTTTTGACTTAGGCTGCCTGTCTCGCTTATGTGTCTGGGAGTGTTGCATGCAAAAAAATTTGAAACATGTTTACGCAGATGAAGGCTAGGTAGCAAACTGGGGATGCTATAATGATCCTTGACCCTGTTTTGGCTATATCTTCTATGCGAGAATATGGTTCAAATTGGAACCACCATCATACCCTTAAGCGCATTAGATAAATTTTTATATTTTGTTCACGTTTATGCTCATGATGATCAAATAAATACTTCTATTTCTTTCAGATTAAAGTTCAAATTGTAACTTTTGTAATATCAAGATTTTCTCAGTGGACCGACTTGAATAGTTTGTTATTTAATTATTTACTATTTCAAAGGTATGCATGACCCAATATATTGACTCTTTGCTCACAAAGATTAAATAAGCGATGAGCTTCAAAATTCTAGCCGAGGAAATTTCACCTTGAGTTCCAGTTTGTACTCTGAGTGATTCCAACTGTGAAAATCTGGACAAAAAAAATTAATTTTGGGCGCAAAAATTTGTAATCGTATTCTTCCGTGCACTTTTTTTATGTTTTCTTAATAAACCTAAGACCTCCGATCCAACTGGATGCAAGAGTATCAGTTTTTTTATGCGACCGGCTGCAAGAATACTGGACCGAAAATAAGCAATCCGTACGCCACTTAATGTTTGAAAAACAGATTTAATTTTCTTAATAATCATCAAATTGTGTAAATTCAATTGTAGTTATTTACTGTACAGCTTTATAGTATTAGGTGTACAGTATCAGGTTTTTAGCAGAGAACAAAAATCAATACGTTGTCCCATATAGAGTCTTCTTTCTGTCGAGTGCACATAGCTTCTCAAGGTTTAAAAGTCTGTTGGTTTTTGGTTACACAAATATTAAAGACTTGAACTATCACGGCACTTGCTGAGCTTTTCATGCAACTCTTTTAGCCAAATTTTTATATAATTCTACTTTTGAAAAAAAAGTTCCGGATTGGACCTTTCTTGTTTATTTTCTGAGATTACTGAAATTGTTTGATTACCAGTTTTTTTAAATTAAAATTATTGTTCTGATTCAAATCATTTTGTCCAATTTATTTTTCTCTAAATATTTGTGCTCAGTATGAGTTATCTAAGAACTCCATCAAGTAAGGTTTTTACAAAAGCTGAATTGGACAGAAATGTCGGCTGAGCAAGTGGCAAAAAAGCCCAAGCAAGTACCGTGATAGATATGTTCTTTATTGTGAGTTGACAAAAGTGACTGTCCATTTACAAAATTAATTCTTTGTGAACCTTCCTGTATATCTATCGTAATAGTCTGGTGGGGATTCATATGTTACATGCACATGTCCACGTAAGCTGTGAAAGTTGAGGAAAAATCTTGAATACGCTGTTTTTATTAACATAACATCATGAATAATACGTAAAACTCAAAATATTAAAAGACTGTATGCTTATTTCAAAAATTTACTCGCAAAGGGACTCGATGATGATTGGTTAATATTTAAAAAGCAAAATTTCGTTGATTTATTTGTGCGGAAGCCACTATAAAAGAACGTTTTTTCGAAAAACTTGAAAAATTAGGTAAAAACAAGTATTTTTGCTATACTGCTTGTTTAGTCAAAAATAGTATTTTCTAAAAACCATTCACATTTGTGGTCGTATGTCTTCAAAAAATTCTATTCCTGCTTCGGACTCATTTCAAAAGAAATCCACAACTCTTTAAAAAAAATTTGCGTCCCAATCATTAAATAAGTCGGACTCTTTTTCGCTGGCAAGCGTCGCTCAACTTAGGCCCCGTGGCAAAAACACTTTGAAGCTGAGAGAGCATGCTCGTTTCAGCTGGTATGTGGAATCTCAAAGCCATCTTTTCTCAAAATTCAATATGGTCTGTGTCACCGTTCCCAGTTAACCTTTTTGCGAAATGGAAAGGGTCCCCTGACCCTAAAGTCAATCAAAATGCCGCCAAAGATTTTGTATTAAAAATCCTTTTTGTAAGTGTGCTTTATCATCCTTTACAATAATGTAATAAAGTATACTCTGAATTTTTTGGCAAAACCGAGCAAAAACTCTGATAACTCTATTTTACATAGTGGATAAACGTCAATTATTTTGTTTCAATATATCTTTTTCAATAAGTTCTAGAAAATAATCGAAAAAAAACCTTAAAGCGCGGTTAAACGAGAAAACACCAGCTGTAGTATATCTCATATTTCATTGTAGTCCTTTTCCCCAGCCTTGTCCACGTGCATTCTCGATAATATGATGATTCATAATTTCATAATTATTATAATCATTTTGCAAATTTCCAGCGTCACTTAAGGACATTTGTTATGTTTTTTATTCTGCAATTCTCCAAATTTTTCCAGAAGTAGTTTGTGTTCAGATGGCTCGCATGCTTTGTATTTGCAGTAAGATAAATAATCCTGGTTGTTAAAACTTGATAATGTTATTAATTTGTTTATTAATTTTATTGCAACGTTCGATATTTCATCTTCAAGCTAATAATGAAAACTTGTAAAGTTAACATTGAAATGTCCTCATTAATCAATCTAGAGTTTTTGGAATTTTTCTAAAAAATAATAACTGTGGGCAAACTAGAGCTAAATTTTACGTTCCCACTAAAATAGTTAGTGAAGTTTTTATGAACAATTGTTCGATATTTATCTTTTGGAAGATTTATTTCGTTATAAGGATATCTGCTTTCAACGTTCTACTAGAGCTTGAGTAACGATTTAAAAATATTCTTCATTTTCTATTTTAATATGGCTCATTATAAATGTGACTCTAACGTCCTCCTTAGATTGAATAGTTTTGGGTACGCATTTTGGAGGTGGAATACTGAATTCTTGTCGTATTCCCAGTAATTTTTTGTACTATTATTTGCTTTGACAATTGTCCTGAATAATTTATTAAGTTATAATGTTGATATGCAGTAGTTGACCACCATAAGCCCCTCCAGTTAAAGCACCCCTGACCACTTAAAACCCCCCCTTTTTGGGCATCTCGAATTTTCCGGCTGACCTGTGACCACTTAAAACCCGCTCATATATTTTCTCTATTAACTTACAATTGTCTGGCAAATTACTGATGCGGATGATGAAAGTGATAAATAAAGTACGATTTTTGTTATGCGCTGACATAAATTACATATATTTCGCTTTATGAATGTATTTAAATATTTACATTTATATATTTACCTTATAAATATTAACCTTTATATATTTCACCTATAAATATTAACCTTTATATATTGTTATAAATATTTAAATATTTACTTTTATATATTCACCTGATAAATATTTACTTTTATATATTTACCTATGAATATTTACGAAAACGTTCGCAACAATAAAAATGAATAAATATTTACCTTGTTATATTAAATATTTACCTTGTTATATTAAATATTTACCTTTATATCGATTACGGGGCCCCGCGGGGGCTCCTGGTCATTTTTTAATAGATTTTTAGCCAAAAAATGAATTTAATTTAGCTTTTGCGAACGACTCATCCGATTAAAGTCTTAGATAGCTCAAACAGAGCACAAATATCTGGCTAATGATTAAATTTCAAAAATTGGTCCGAATCCGACGTTTGTTAGTAATTTTTTTAAGAAAAACAAGTTATTTAACAATTTTAGTAATCTCAGAAAAAAGATAGAATTAATTGGTCAAATGAACCATATGTTTTTATTTTATTTTTTACAAGATATTTGTGCTCAGTCTGAGCTATCTAAGAATGTTATCGGATTAGTTGTTTTTGAAAGCCGAATTGAATACAAATTTTGGTTTAAAAACTAGTAAAAAATGACCAGGAGCCTCCGTAATATTATATTTTTTTCTCATGGTTAATCTGAAAGTTTTGCTTTTTATTACAGTATTAGCATTTTCAAAGATGTATTCTGATTTTTACAATTTCAAGTTCAAAAACTATCAAGAAACGGAATCTAAAATTTCCATAAACCAGAAAAAAATATAAAACTAATTTTCATTTTGTATGCATTGTGGTTCAGGCAGTTAAAAAAGTAAATCATATAAATAATGTTATGGCGATGAAACTTGTTTAAAAACTTAAACTTTCAACTCGGCAATTTTTTTATAATATACTGCATAGCTATTTTGGTCCAAATGGCTCAATAATGCAAGATTAAGACTTAAAATAATCTGAATGCATATTGGTCGGTTTGTTTATTAATTTGTAGTCGTTTTGTTCCAATGACAAACGCCTCCCTATTATTTTAAGTTTGGTTTTGAAATGCTCAAACCTAGCTTCTATCTATTAAATTGAACTTTGAATTCCCTGATTTAATGATAATCTAGCTTTATGTAAGACGCAATCTGAGGCTAGATTACTTTAACTCGCAAAATTAGTAAGTTCGCATAATTATTTCTTCTTAAAATTGTGTATTTACCACGAATAAATAAAATGTGTTTATAATCTCAAAAATAAAATGTCTCTCTACCACCTCAGCAGAAGTTAACCTCATTTTCAACCCACGCTCGAAAACAGTAGAAAAATAACAATAGAATAACATTGTGCTGCGGGTTTTGTATTACCCCCAATCTTTGATGATTTTCT
>SCLH01000307.1:149754-191601 GCA_004367855.1 Oikopleura vanhoeffeni | reverse complement strand
TTTATTAATTATATATTTTTTTTTATATATTTACTTTATATATTTCACTTTATATCGAAGAACCTGCCTAGTGTAATTTTTATGTCAATCGTCTATGTTTTTATGTTGTTATTGACATACAAATTACACTAGGCAGGTTCTTCGATATATTAATTCAGGTTTTAAAATGGTTCGAACATAAGCGCAGAATAATTTAAAAATGTTCTTCTACAAATTGTCCATTATGGAGACAATGAGCAACACTTTTTACCAATAACTCGTGCGTTGCCTATTGCGGACAATAACTGGATTCGTAAACCGGATACGGTATACCGGGATTCATATCTCTTTACGAGGAAGGTAGATATCTTCTTATCAAGTCTAGTAAATTAGTACTACTTTTAGCACATAATTAACTAAACCAAATAAAAAATATCTACTTTCCTCATAAAGGGAATCCCTTTAAGGGATATAGGTTTGAAATGTTTAACTAAAAAATAAAGAGAGTAGAAACATTTTGCGTTAGACCCTGGAAATCAGCCCAAATAAACGTTTATTGGCTATTTTCGAGCGAATTTATTTTAAAATTTTGAAAACGATTGTACTTTGAAACTGGTTCTGGATTTGTCGAGAAATCAGTGATCTTCGATTATTTTTTAGGATGTGAGATTTTCGTCAACAAATTACATCATAAATTATGTTCTACAATGTGTTGTCTTCAAGATATTTGGCGTCAAAAAACACAAAATCGTTTTCTTTCTTACGGCTGCCCCTTAAATACAGAAATTCATCAAAATTAAAAAGACATTTTTGTCGACTACCTTATTTGAGGGTCTTGATTTTTGCAACAGAAAATTTTCAGAAAAATGTCTGATAATCGTACATAATTTTTACAACCTTTCTAATTTTTAGTAAGACAGAAAAGGGGAATGAAGAAAAAAAAAGCTGGATGAGTATATAATTGATAAGAACGTTTAACGTATTGATAAGATACTATTAATCGTACATAAGTTAATATGAGATTAAAAGGGTACTCCACGGTATTAACAAAAACTTAAGATTAGTTCAAACTGATACGCTACATTCAAATTTCGTGTTATGAGAAAGTTCAATCAAAAATCGGATTAAATTTCTTGATAAAAAAAGTAGAATTCTCAGTGACTAAGTAACTTATTCAAGACTATAAATGGTTATTGAAGAAGATATATCCCCTATTCACACTTTTGTGAATATCTCGGCTCTGATTAGGAAACGTAGTGTGTTTTTAAGTAGTAGGGCCGGGATATTCACAAAAGTGTGAAAAGAAGATATGGAATTGAAAATGTAATTTTCCTTCTATTTGCTCAAAATCGACAAAAATTACATGTTAAATTGACTGTTTTTCGCGATTGAAAACCCCTTAAAATGCGACGACCACCCCCTTGAGCATTTATTCAATTTCATTTTTATTAAAAAAATAACTAATTAAAAATAATGTGCTTGAGGTTTATGTGGCATACGTTTAAAATTATCTTGTTTTGTTTTCTTAGGCGTTCAAAATTTTGATTGCGTCTGATACGCCAGATTTCAAAATTTTTGATCAATTTTCTTTATTTTTTACAAAAAAAGTTTAATTTCTTATAGCTTACAAAATCGGAGAACTGATGCCGTAAAATGTAATAATTCTGATATGGCCTTCTAAAAATACAGCATAATTTCGAAAAAAATTACTTAGAAGATCTTTTTTCGGAATTTTTTTCATCGAAATTTATTTTTCGATTTTTTTGTAACCAAATCGCAATCAAAATTAATAATTTATTACGTTTATAAATTTAAAGCTCGAGATATTGGCCTCCGTCGGTTACCCCAAATATCTGAATTTAAGAAAATCGTGAAAATTTTAGTTTCGAAAAATTAAAAAAAAAATTTTCATACAATTTGAAATCTTGCCCAATGCAATAAAAACTATAGTTTTTGAAACAGCAGTTCAAAAATAACTGCATAAAATACTTAGAGAGAATTTGAAATTTCGGAAATTTTTTTTTGGAATGAAATCGACAACAAAATTTCGAATGCCGCAAAAATTAACTTTCAATCATCAGTGGATCTCGCCTTATAGACCTTCATCGGTTATGGTTGTTACAGAAAGCTTAAGCGATGTGGCAGATTGGTACATTTTTTCGGAGTGATTTTTGAAAGAAAAAAATGTGAAAAATTTTTATATTATTTTTTATCTTAAATGAAAGTGTCCATACTTGCAAACGTTTATATTTTTAAAATTTTAACATACTTAAGTTTCTGTAAAAATATCAAAAACCACTTTTCATTATGACTCCATTTCCAACTTGACCCGATGTGAGAATTTTTTTGAAAGCAATATTTATAAACTTCAGACATTGTCGGGTGTTATGCACTAATAAGTGGGAGAATAATTATCCACATGAAAAAATTTCCTCAATATGGAAGTTTTTTTTNCGTCACAGGTGTTTCTGGGTAAATTTCAATCAGAATTTTTATTGCCGCAAATTCGCAATCGATATGAAACATCTGCGGTTTTAAAGTAACCGCAAATTTTTCTTCAAAAGTATTTTTCATAAAATTTAGTAAATCAGAATTTACCTGTCAATAATGCTGTCGATGATTTCTAACGCATTCATGACAGTCGCCAGAGAGTAAATTTCATCTTTGTTAGAAATCATACTCTGGCTGGTATGACCATAACGAAATTATTTGCAAAAATCAGTGATTTATAGAAAAAAAAATGTGAAAATTTTATTTTTACGTTTTATCTTCAATAAAAGTGTTCATTCTTGCAAACGTTTATATTTTTCATTTATAAAGATTCTTGAGTATCTGTAAAAATATCAAAAACCACTTTTCATTACAACTCCATTTCCAACTTGACCCGATGTGGGATTTTTTTAAAAGCAATATTAATAAACTTCAGACAATTTCGGGTATAATGCACTAATTAGTGGGAGAATCATTATCCACATGAGAAACATTCTCTGATATGAAAGTTTTTTTCTATGAAAACATTTGAAAAAAAGGCTTTTTAGGAAAAAAAAATTGACCTTCAATTGAGTTTCAATATAAAAAAATCTTCTGAGTTTCAAACGTTAAGTAGCTTATTACACCCGCAATTTTATAAAGATTTTTTGAAAAGATTAAAATTTTTATAAATTGCGTGCCAAATCGCACAAACCGGTGTCACAAGCAAGTGTTGTAAATTTCATCAGAAGTTCAGAAACGATATTCACTTGACCCTTGCATCGGTTGAAATACGGAAACCAAATAGATACCAGAAAATTTCACAAGTGATTCGGCCTGATTTTTTAAAGAGATTTAAAAAAACTACTAATTAAAAATTTTGGACTTGATTTGCGGAAAATTTTCATAATATTTCTAAAGAGTCGACAACAAAATGACAAAAAAACATTTCATGATTTTTTAAACAGCAGTCAGAAAATATGTAAACATGCATGAAAAAAGTAAAAGTGGCTATTTTTTTCGTTTTTATTCACAGATTTCATAAAATTAATCAGAAAAAATTTTGGACAAAAAATGCTCAAAATTTTCATAATGCTTTGAATTTTTTCGAAAATTTTACGAATTATAAAATAAAAGTTTGAACTCAAATCGTTCTTTAAATAGATAAAAATTGTTAAAATGAGCTGATACACATTTATTGTGGTTCAGCTAACGATAATAAGCACAAAAAATAAACCAACTAATTATTTTCGTAAATTAAATTGACGTCAGTCTGCCACATCGCTGCTACCCCCTTAAGGCGATGTGCTTAAGGCTTAAGGCGATGTGCATGTCTGATTTTTAGGAAGACTTAGAGGCAATCAAAGAGCACCAAATTGCTTCGGAATCTCTACAAAATGTATTTCCGATCAAATCCGCAAAAATTTTTATGAAATTTTTGCTTTTTTTCGATGTTTTTCAAATATCTTTTTTTCAGAATTTAGTCAAAAAATATTGACCACTAAAACTTCAAAATATCGGCTTGACGTAAGCTAACTTTTTGTTAAGTGTTTTACTGGCTTTTTTTTGAACCAACTCAAAAAAAATCGAAGCGCATTTTTTTCGAAATTTTTTGGATTTTTTTTCGAAAAATCATATTTTCAAGTCGGCATTTAAATTTTGGAAAACATGCACTCAAGTTCTTAGGAATGCCACAAAGTATACTTTAAAAAATTTTGGCTCCATTTTGAAATTTAACTTCGGAGGAGATAGATTTTTAAGTCAAAAATCATGAAAAACAGCCAAAAATCGTCGGTTTATTGGCCTGCTAGAAAAATTCAGCCATCGAAATGGAAAATCCTACACTAACGATTTCAGTTTACTAATTCTACGTATTATGTCAGTACTCCGTCTGAGGCTCGATTACTTAGGTTTGCTAAAAATGCACCTTTTCTGAATTCAAATAAGTAATTTCGCAAAATATTGTAAACTGATTTCGCGCGTAAAATAAATCAACTTTCGAATTCTGTGCACTCCTGTCTCATACCCGATAATGGCTGTTAAGCCGAAACGTCAATAAAAACTATCTTTGATAGAAAAAATATAATAATTTAATGTCTCAAAAACACTGAATATACCTTAATTTAGTCTTAATTCCAGCTATACATCAGCACGCTCACACTGCACGCTTACAGTGCGCGGGACACCTAGCGGCAGAGAAAAATTAGAGTTAGTAGCTAATCCTCGAAGGAGATAGATTTCGAAATTTTGCGAAGTGACCCCTGTCACGACTATGTGACGATTGGTGTAGTCAGCAAAATTTCAGTTTGACCTTTGATTTCACAAGATTAAGGCTAGGTCTACAAATTGGCAGTTTTGGAATTATTTCTCAGAGTTCAGATTTTCCTGAAATACCTCTGCAAAATTGCAAATCAGACATGCACACCCCCTTGAGGCAGTTGGAATTTCAATTATTTCTGCATAAGGAAGTGGAAAGGTGATATTTTTGCATCCGACATTTGTATTCTAGAATTTTAATTTTTTCTAGAAAATATAGTGAGAAAAGCAAGGTATACCATATCACGTGATACACGGCCACAGATGTCTTTACAAGTTATATTTCTGTCGGAAACGATGCACAAGTATCTGNTCAGGAAGTGAAACATAGGCAACAAATCTTATAAATCAACACCCCGTCATACTGGAACCAAACATTCGAAAAAAATTTCAATTATTTTTTTCGGAACCAAATCAAAATTCTTTATAATGTGTTTGAAAGAAAAGATTCTGCGATCTCGTTTTTTGCCTTTTTTGAATGATTTTAGGTATGCTTGAGCCACAATTGTGGCTCTGTGCTCACAAGGGTTAACCCGTGTGAGCACAGAAAAAAAAGTTCCGCCAAGGCACCAAAGCCTTTATAAAGGCTCTTTTCAAGCGTGTATTACAGAAAGCCCAAAGAAGTTGGAGTTTCAATTTTTTTTGCATAAGGAAGTTCCAACGATATATTTTTGCATCCGACATTTGATATTCTAGAATTTTGGTTTTTAGTTCTAGACAATTTACTGATAAGAGCAAGGTACAGCATATCACGTGATACAAGCTAACAGTGGTGTTCACAAATTATATTTCTATTGGAATCGATGCACAAGAATCTGACCTATGTCATTGTTTTTTCTGATTCGGTCTATATACAATCAATCAAAAATTATTTTTAAATAGGTCTGAAATTTTGATGAAAAAATCACAATTTTTCATAAAAAATGGTTATTTTCTCTCATAAAAGCAGATCAGTACACTTCTGATATTATTTCTGGGTCGATATACTAATCAAGTGACTCTGTGGACAATATTTAATTGCTCGAATAAATTTTTAAATAATTAAAATATTTTCGAGAAATACTTAAAATTGAAAATTTTGAAATATCACTTCTGAAAAAAAATATCTGTCCTGTATACCAATTAATTTTTGTTTTAAATGACAACCATGGACAAAACACTTTTCTAAAAACTGGCTATTTTCAAATTCTAATTGAGGCAATAGGTCGCATTTAATTTTTTTAGAAGTAAAAGATTGGAAAAAAATCTCAAAAAATCTCAAAAAATTTTTTTTAATAGTCAGGACATTTTTTGATATCAAAACGCAATTTAAGGTCAATTTTTATCTCAAAAAAAGCTATTTTCCTCTACTTTTTGCCAATTTTTACTCTTTTTCATGGAAAAAAAAAACTTTGATTTTAAAGAAATTTTTGACTGTGCAGATTAATGAGGAAACTTATTGGCGGAGTACACCCAACAATGTCTGAAGTTTATTAATATCGTCTTAAAAAAAAATTATATTCGGGTTGGTTTAAGTTGGAATTATATTAAGTTGGAAATTGATGCACAGTGAAAAGTGTTTTTTTGTATTTTTAACTATAGTTAGTTATGTTTAGAAAATAAAAATGTAAACGTTTGTAAGAATGAACACTTTTATTGAAGATAAAAATTGAAAAATAAATTTCCACATTTTTTCTTTCATATCCCTTTATCACTTTTTGCATGATCAAAGAGATGTGGGTTGAGGGAGCCAATCCTAACACTCCTAAGACCCCTTCTAGCCACTCATGAGGCCGCTTTCTCTTCTTTTCAGCCCACATCTCTCAGATCATGCAAATGGTGATAAAGGGATATATTGCTCTGAAAAAATGTTCCAATCTGCTGGACTTATGCCACCCCTTAAGAAAAGCCAAAATTACTTGAAAAAGTTTCAATTGGTCAGAAAATTACAAAAACCAGAAAAACTGAAAATCAGAACCCGAAAAACGTTTTTTACCCGAAAAACTTTTCTTTACCCGAAGAAATAAATATCGGAACCCGAAAAACTTCTGCCCAAAAAACTATCTACTCTTTTAAATCACCTTAATTTCGTTTTTGACAAGATCCTACAANAAAATCGGAAAGGTTTTAATCTTCTATTGTGTAATTCGTTTCTGCAAACTCCCATAATTTTACTTTTCTAATGTGTTGTTTACTCGCTTTCCAAACATTATGCTTTTCTCTAGACCTCTTCCCAACCATGTCATTAAAAACTTTTTTACGATTACATTCCAGGCGCATACGGAAATAGTTGATGCAACCTTTATATACATTGTCCATTTTTTCTTTTTCGTGTGGATATATAAACAACAGTTAACTATTAAATGGATTCATGCGTTGAAAACCTGTCTGTGTGCAAAAACTGAATTCATTCATTCAATTGTTTCTGAATATTTAATTGCAAGAAATGCACAAATCCAAATTGAAGCTCCAGGAAAAACCAGTCCCGATCGTAATAATTTACTCGATAAAGAATAGTCTAAAAAATTTTTTTATAGAATTGTTAAATTTTGTGAATACAACCTTCAAAATTCGCTTTGGATTTTCCACGGTCTATCAATTTATTCACTGTAACATCAATTAAAGAAGGTTCTCTGAGCCGTTCATGTGAAACCCCAGACCAATTAAACTTTTACCATATCTTTATATCATTATTTTGATGACAATTCATTGATGTAACAGAAAGTCATACTTGATGATTCGTAAAAGTATTATTCGAATAAATAATGTCTTTTGTCGTCTATTCAGTTCTATACAGACAGAGCACTATTTGTGAAAACTTTCTATGGTAAATATCCAGACTCCAGTTTTCATGAAGCCCTTTTCAAAAATATTTTTGTTCAAAGAAATTTGACTCTGTCACCAATTTAATTTCAATTTATCTGACAATGCTTTTGGAAACCAAATCTTAATACTTTTCACGTTCCATTGTAACTTAGCAGGCTCATCTTAATCGTTGAATGTATTGTTATTTTATATATTTCAACTAAGTCGTCTAAAATAAACTGTCCATTTTAAATATGTGTTGTTAACATCTTAAATATTGCGTTGATCGTCATTAACAGTTCAGCTGAACTTGCTTGATTTTTTCATATATGAAATATGAATGAATACCACTTTTTAACAAATCGTTGACCGAAGTATTTACGTATTCCAACCTGATCAAAATTATGTCTGAACTTATATTTCTTCTTATTCCAACGAGGTTTGTAAACCACTCTGTTTTCACGCATAGCACCACAAAATTCTAAAACATCAATACCACCAAAATTATTGAACCATTGTTTGTTGATATTCTGCATATCTATCAAGTCTGATTAATAATTTGTCCTGGAAAATGAGATTATACTCGTCTCCGGAATTTTTTATTTGGGCGATGAGCTGAATGGTTTGATTTTTCTTTAGATATAATTTTATTTTAGTATCTCCTGGGGGGAACGTAGGGTATATATAGGTTCTCGCCAATCACTATACAAACTATCAATTTCTTGAATCTCAGATTCAGTTTGGGTTGAATTATCGTATGTTGAGAACTTACTCGAATTTTCCGTTTTACTTCGTTTTTAGAAACTACGTATTTCGCTTCGTTTTGGTTTCCTATCTCCAATCTCATTTTTTATAACCACTACCAACCTTTTTGCTTCCAGTTTTAAAATGTTAATGAATTTGCTTTTGAGATTCAATAATTCCATTTTATATAGAATTTTAAAAAGGTTCACATGTTTTCGTATAAGTCTCAATCAGAATGACGATTCGGGTGAAAGTTTACAAATATATACCCAAAGTTTTTGTAACTTTATCCAATACTTTTTGGACAATTGGTCCGACCCCAATATCTCTCAAAGCCTATTTTACATCATTCCGCAAAAAACTTGAATAAAATAAAACTGTAGCATTAATCTTATGTTCGGAATGTCTAGATGATCTCATTTTTCATCCAAAAAATAAATTGAAATGTTTTTTTTTCGAGCCATTGAAGAGAAATAACTTCATTATTCGTCAATTTTCCGCATTCGTTCATGTCATCAAACAATAGCAGTGTATTTTTTTTAAAGATGAAAAATTTGCATCGCAAATACCAGCATGTATTCACAATTTGATCATTCAATTGGAATTTTCTAGTAGTGGAACAATAAACATTTTCAAAATACGAACATGTGACTTATCTACAATTTCCTTCAAGATAGTTGTTTTTCCATCTTTATCCACCTCAATTTCAGGCGAACAGTTCTTAAGTTTAAATCGACAACTTCTCTTCCAACACAACTCTCATTTGAATTATTACAGGCTGTCTATATTTTATTTGTGAACATAGTAACAAAGTTCTTTGTTTGAACGAGGAAACAGATTCGGGTTGGTATATTTCTGAAAGCATTTCTGGAATTATATCGACATTTTTTTCTATGAAAGCATACAAAAATATTCCAACTAATCAAAGCAGCCGTGAAAAAGCCACGATATAAATACTAAATCCTATGGTAAATTTTGTACAATCAAAGACTTCTCTAAATTTTTGTGAATATCATGAACTGGAGAAATAATAGTTAATAGAAATCTGTAATATCTTCAATTTGTTAAAATTTGAAAATATAATTTCATTATCGTATTATATCATAGTTCTCTCGACAAAAAAATCTATGTCCTGAATTATGTTAATCATAAGACAAGAAAAAAAATGCGACGCTATATTTTTGATTGCATTTCAAGTGAGAAATGCATATGAGCTTTCTGAGATTTTATAATGGTTATAACATCTCTGATAGAAAAAATGGGTTCAACTTGAACAATGACAATGTATTCAGAAAAGAAGGATTTTATACCTTCTGTAAACTGATGAAACAACAAAACATGAAAATTTGTTCTGTATTCTATTGTCTCCCTGTTTGTAGAAACAATGTAATATTATTTCTTGAAGCTCATTGAATGAAACTTAAATTCAATATGAAATAAACTTGATCATTTCATTACTCAATCCTTTTCGTGTAAGATACTTGTCCTTTCTAATCTTGTAATTGTCCATGACTGAGTCCTTTCCTTGTCTCGGATCTTTAGTTGCTCGATCTTGGGTCTCTGATCCTTTCCTGTCTCGGATCTGTCCTTGTCTCGGATCATTTCTTGTCTCGATCCTGTCCTTGGCTCGATCTTGTCCTTGTCTCAGATTCCTTGCCATTGACTTAATCCTTGTCTCGTATTCTTGTCCTTGTCTCGATCTTGTCCTTGTCTCAATCCTTCCATTGACTTGATCCTGGTCCTTGCGTGATCTTCCTTGTCTCATATCCTTTCCTTTTCGGACCTGTCGGATCCTTGTCTCGGTCCTTGCTCTTTGATCCTTGTCTCCATCCTTGCTCTCAGATCCTTGTCTCGATCCTTTCCTTGCTCAATCCTTGTCCTTTCTTCGATCTTGTCCGGATCCTTGTACTTTCTCGATCCTTGTCCTTGTCTCAGATCCTTGTTCTCAATCCTTGTCTCAGATCTTGTCTCAATCCTTGTCTCAATCCTTGTCTCAGATCCTGTCTCTGATCTTGTCTCGGATCTTTCTTGGTCCTGCTCATCCTTCCTTGCCATATCTTTCTTGCTTGATCCTTTCTTCGCATCCTTGTACTTTTCTCAATCCTTGTCCTTGTCTCAGATCCTTGTCCTTCTGATCCTTGTCTCATCCTTGTACTTTTCTCGAATCCTTTTCCTGTCTCAGATCCTTGTCTCAATTCCTGCTCAATCCTGCTTCTCAGATCCTTGTCCAATACGTCTCAGATCCTTGTCTCAATCCTGTCTCAATCCTGTCTCAGATCCTTTCTCAGATCCTGTCTCAATCCTTGTCTCAGATCTGTCTCAATCCTATTCCAATCCTTGTCTCAAATCCTTGATCTCAGATCCTTTCTCAAACCTTTCTTTCTATCCGTGTCCTTGTCTTGATCTGTCTCACATCCTTGTCTCAATCCTTGTCTCAATCCGTGTTCTCAAATCCTTCTTGTCTGGATCTTTCTCAGATCCTTGTCTCAGATCCTTGTCTTCAGATCCTTTCTCATATACTTGTCTCCGATCCTTGTCTCGATCCTGCTCTAATACTTGTCTAACCTTGTCTCAAATCTTGTCTCAATCCTTGTCTCAACCTTGTTCATCCTTGCTCAATCCTTGTCTCAGTCCTTGTCTCAGATCCTTGTCTCATATCCCTTGTCTCAAATCCTTGTCTCAGATCCTGTCTCCAATCCTTGTCCTGCTTGATCCTTGTCCTTGTCTGGATCCTTTCTCAATCCTTGTCTCAATCCTTGTCAGATCCGGTCTCAGATCCTTGTCTAAGTACTTGTCTCATCCTTGTCTCAGATCCTTGTCTCAGATTCCTTGTCTCAATCCTTGTCTCATCCTGTCTCAAATCCTTGTCTCAGATCCTTGTCTCTAAATCTTGTCTCAATACTTGGTCTCGATCCTTGTCTCAAATCCTGTCTAATCCTTGTGCAGATCCTTGTCTCAATCAATTTTACTTGTCTCAATCCTTGTCTCAGATCCTTGTCTCAGATCCTTGTTCTCAGATCCGTGCTCAAATCCTTGTCTCAGATCCTTGCTCAAAATCCTTTGTCTTCTTGGTCCTTCTCCTTTGTCTTGGATCCTTGTCTCAATCTGTCCTCAGAATTCCTGTCTCATATCCTGCTCAGATCCTGTCTCAAATCCTCTCTCAGACCTTGGTCTCAAATTCCTTGTCCTTGTCTTGATCCTTGTCCTTTCTCATATTCCTTGTCCTTGTCTCAGATCCTTTCTAGCTCCTTGTCTCAGATCCTGCTCAGAATTCTTGTCTCAGATCCTTGTACCTTCTGTGTATGTTTTAGTTCAACTAGATCAGGTATAATTTGCCCACGGGAGAAGTTCAAGTTTTTAGCCAATTACGAGCTCAAAAATTTGCACTCTTATTTTTCATCAATAGAATGAAAAAAATCTGCAAACTCGTATTTAAAAAATGCGAGAAAATTAGAGGAAATTTAAAGTACATGTCAGTAATCACAAATTTCGACATAAATTTTGAAACAATGTGCATTTAGTTTTCGCCTTTCAAATTTTGAAACACAATTTATTTTGAACAGCAGTGTTGCCGTTACGTTTTGTCGTTTCAATTTGAACACAAATTTTGAAGCAATTTATTGTGCCGTTTTCGCGGTTTTGAACACAATTTGAGTTTACTCAAGTTATGCTGCCGTATTACGTTGCAAAACATAATTTCTTTGTACTGAATTCATCAAAAATAAGGGTTACAAGTCCTCTAGCAAGTGAAAAATGGAGCACTGTAGCGTACTGGACCTACACTAACTAAACTGTTCTGGATTTGGAGAAATCAGTGATCTTCGATTATTTTTAGAGGTAGATTTTCGGTCAACAATACTATCATAAATTATTCTACAAGTTGTCTTGCAAGATTTTGGCGTCAAAAAACACCAAAATCGTTTCTTTCTAACGGGTTGCCCCTTAATACTGAAATTCATCAAATTAAAAACATTTTTGGTCGACTACCCTTATTTGAGGTGTCTGATTTTGCGACAAATTTTCAAAAAATGTCTGTAATCGTAACTAATTTTTACAACCTTTCTAATCTTTTAGTACGACAGAAAAGGGAACTGACGAAGAAAAAAGTGGAATGAGTAATAATTGATAAGAACTTTTTTTACGTATTATAAACTATTAAATCACATAAGTTAATATGAGATTAAAAGGGTACTCCACGGTATTACAAAAACTTAGATTATTCAAACGTGATAAAGCACATTAAATTTCGTTTATGAGAAGTCAATCAAAATCGGATTAAATTTCTGATAAAAAAAGTAGAATTCTCAGTGACTAAGTAACTTATCAAAGACATTAATGGTTATTTGAATAAGACTATTCCCATTCACATTTTTTTCAATATCCCGCTCTGATGGAAACTAGTGTGTTTTTAAGTATAGAATAGGCCGGATTATTCACAAACTGTGAATAGGGAATAGAATTGAAAATGTAATTTTTCTTCTATTTGCTCAAAGCACCAAAAATTACATGTAAATTGACTGTTTTTCGCTATTTGAACCCCTTAAATGCGACGGACCACCCCCCTGAGCATTTTATTTAATTTCATTTTTATTAAAAAAATAACTAATACCAAATAATGTGCTCGAGGTTTATTGCATACTTTTAAAATTATCTTGTTTTGTTTTCTTAGCTTCAAAGTTCATGGCTCTTGATAACGGCCAGATTCCAAATTTTGGATCAATTTTTAAAAAAAACACCGTAATCTTATAGCTTACAAAATCGAAACTAGCGTGAAAAATTAATAATCTGATATGGCCTTCAAAAATATACAAATTTCGAAACAAATTACTTAGAAATTCTTTGGGCGAATTTTTTATCGAAATTATATTTTTCGATTTTTTTTGTTACCAAATCGCAATCAAATTTAGTATTATCGGATGCGGCAACTCTACTCGGTTTTTTTACTTTTCGCTCGAAAATAATTTGAGACAGGGGCGGGCGGGTTTTTGTGAGAGAGCAAAGATATTTACTCGGGGCTCATTTACCGCATCTGGCTTCACTCTAACGTGAATGATTTCCGGAAAATCCCTGGGAGATCTTTTCGTACACTTTGCTTCATGGGAGATTTTGTACACAAATTAACATCTCGTTAGACCAATTCTCGTTTATTTATTCAGCTAGATTCAAAATTTTATCTCTAAATTCCTCTGGGATTCTTGAGCAATTTTTTGTAAAATAAGGCATAATTATATTTTTCAAAATAACCAAAAAATAAAACCTTAAAATTCCATTGCGATTGAGACATTAATGGTGGAGTTTCAAACTCCAATAAGAAGATGTAACTATGGCCAGCGTACAAATAGCAGACTTTTCACACTTTGAAGACGATTCCCTTCCTTTTCACTACTACCCCAGAAATATAAGAAAAAAATAAAATCTTGGTCAACTGCTCAAATCATGAATTTTTCGGTTGTAAAGCAAAATTTACGATAATGTCCAAAAATCCGGAAAATACGATGAAATTTGAGCGTCTTGGCAAAAAAGCTTTCTTTAAAATGAATCACAATTTGCCCCCTGATGTTGAAAATTGGGCAGTTGAGCCAAATTCTGGAAATTTTCAGCATTCGGCATATTGTCGAAATCAATGTCCGATAGAACATCGAATTTACGATTTCGATATTATGAACAGTCGAAATTCGGTAGAGATTAGAAAATAAAAAAAGCGTAAATATACTCATTTTTCAGAGGAAACCGCCTTTAGGCATGTACAAACTCGGTGGGGTATGCATTCTAACAAATGCGAAATTGATTCGCAGGCTTCCGCTTGGGGCGCACTCGACATTATAGATAATTTGATCGAGCGCGATCATGAACAACAATCGGCGCTGTATCATCAAAGAAAACTCTTAATTAATGGATTCCCTACAGCTTGCCTGGAAATAATTCAAGGTGTAAGAATTGGAAAAAGAATTCAAAAAACGAAAGAAATTTTCATCCACCAAGAATTCCAAACAAACGATTTTGTTCCATGCTATTTGGAGTCTGAAACGGCCCTCGGAGCTGTTTTTAGACGGCACATTTTCTTTGACTCGAAGCACCGAATTTTCACAGGTATTGAAAAATTTGAGGTTGAACTTAAAGCTTTTATGTTTCATCTTGATTGTGAGCCGGCTACAATCACCGCGTTATTAAATAATTTTCCAGAAACACCGGTCACTCTGTGTTCGGTACATATAATTCGTAATCTCATGAAACAGCTGAAAACGTACACCACAGGTGATTTTTACAAAAATCCGATTTTGCTAAATTTTTGGAGATTTTCGTTAATTTGCGAGATTTAAAAAAACAATGCCTTGGAAAATTCAATCAAAAGGTAAAACGAAATCAAATGAACGCCAGACGTCCAAAAACTGTCCGCCACCAAGAAAAACTCGAAGAAATTTACGAGATTTACAAAAATCTTTTTCTCGATGAGCAAATTTCTGAAGCCGTTTCTACGACTTATCAAATTGGAACTTTAAACAAAATCCAAATTCAATTCTCATTTATCGAAAATCCCTATCAAACGAACTTACCCGAATATTCTGATTCGGATTAATATTTTATAATTCGTTCTTTTATTTAAACCTGTTTCTCAGTAATTAACTCCAATTATTTTGTTCGTGTTCTTTATTCAAACCGCCGCAATAAACACTATTTTCCTCTCACACAAAAACGCCCTCTAAGTTATTTTCGATCGAAAAGTAAAAACCGAGTAGAGTTTATAAATTTAAATCTCGAGATATTGACCTCCATCGGTTACCCCAAATATCTGAATTTAAGAAAATCGTGAAAATTTTAGTTTCGAAGAATTAACAAAAATAATTTTCATACAATTTGAAACCTTGCCCAATGCAATAAAAACTATAGTTTTTGATCCAGCAGTTCAAAAATAACAGCATAAAATACTCAGAGAGAATTTGAAATTTCGGAAATTTTTTTTTCGCAATGAAATCGACAACAAAATTTTGAATGCCGTAAAAATTAACTTTCAATCATCAGTAGATCTCGCGTTATAGACCTGCATTGGTTATGGTTGTTACAGAAAGCTTAAGGCGGTGTGCATGTCTGATTTTTAGAAAGACTTAGAGGCAATCAAAGTGCACCAAATTGCTTCGGAATGTCTACAAAATGTATTTCCGATCAAATCCGCAAAAATTTTTTTTCGAAATTTTCGCTTTTTTTCGATGTTTTTCAAAGAATTTTTTTCAGAATTTAGTCAAAAATAATTGACCACTAAAACTTCAAAATATCGGCTTGACGTAAGCTAACTTTTTGTTAAGTGTTTTACTGGCTTTCTTTTGAGCCAACTTTCAAAAGATCGAAGCGCATTTTTTGTCAAAATTTTTTAAATTTTTTTTTCGAAAAATCATATTTTCAAGTCGGCATTGAAATTTTAGAAAAACATGCACTCAAGTTGTTAGGAATGCCACAAAGTATACTTTAAAAAATTTTGGCTTCATTTTGAAATTTAACTTCGGAGGAGATAGATTTTTAAGTCAAAAATCATGAAAAACAGCCAAAAATCGTCGGTTTATTGGCATGCTAGAAAAAATCAGCCATCGAAATGGAAAATCCTACACTAACGATTTCAGTTTACTTATTCTACGTATTATGTCAACTTTTCAAGACATTTCGATATATCGATGTCAAAATATCGATGTCGATATCGATGGTCTCGAAGGAGATAGATTTTGAAATTTTGCAAAATGACCCCTGTCACGACTATGTGACGATTGGTGTAGTCAGCAAAATTTCAGTTTGAACTTTGATTTCACAAGATTAAGGCTAGGTCTACAAATTGGCATTTTTGGAATTATTTCTCAGAGTTCAGATTTTCCTGAAATACCTCTGCAAAATTGCAAATCAGACATGCACACCCCCTTAAGGCAGTTGGAATTTCAATTATTTCTGCATAAGGGAGTGGAAAGGTGATATTTTTGCATCCGACATTTTGTATTCTAGAATTTTAATTTTGTTCTAGAAAATATAGAGAGAAAAGCAAGGTTTACCATATCACGTGATACACGGTCACAGTTGTATTTACAAGTTTTATTTCTGTCGGAAACGATGCACAAGTATCTGATCTACGTTTTTTCAGCTTTGATTTACATCTCATAAATCAAAAGTAATTTATGAATAAGTCAAAAATTTTGATGGAAAAATCACGATTTTTGATAAAAAATGTTTATTTTTCCCTATAAAATCAGATTATTACTCTTTTTTTTATTACTTTAAAGTAAATATGGTAATGAAGTACAACTGTAGACAATTTTTGATTGCTTAAATTCACTTTTATAATGATTAAATGTTTTCATGTTTTCTTGAAGTTTAAAATTTAGAAATTTCACTTCCAAAATACTTTCCTGAAAACTGGCTAATCTAACATTTGTATTTTATGTCTAGTTCCGAAATAATTTTCCAGGAAGTGAAACATAGGCGAAAAATCCTTATAAATCAATTCCCCGTAATACTGGAACCAAACATTCGAAAAAAATTTCAATTATTGTTTGGGAACCGAATCAAAATTCTTTATAATGAGTTTGAGAAAAAAAAACTACGATCCCGTTTTTTGCCTTTTTTGAATCATTTTAGGTATGCTTGAGCCACCATTGTGGCTCTGTGCTCACAAGGGTTAAGGAGGTCATATTATATGTGGCACGCCTATGTGGGAAGAGACCCCCACTCCCCAAATCGTATGGTTGTTTGAACATTTTCGATCGATTGTGAACTTTTTAAAGAGTACGTAACACAATTTCAAATTTCTGATTTACTCGGCCCAGATATAAATATTTTCGGTAATTAACGAATGTCTTAGACAAAATTGGCTAAAAAGAATTAGACTGTTTACAAAGCAGAATAAATTTGTAGACAGACTTTCGACAGGAGTTAATATTGAGTAATAAATTCGTAGTAAAGATTGAAAATTAGAACTGATTACATCAACTTGACCCTTGGAGGCACAAATTCTACAGCTTATTCGTGGGTCGAAAAACGACACTTCTGTACAATATTGTGTAATGGTTAAGTTGCCGATCAACAATCTTGAATTTGTTTAAAATGGTTTATTTTTGATGATTTTGGCAACAAAAATCAAGTTATTTTGTATAATTCTCGAATCGAGATAATTGAGGGTGTTAGAGATTCATTTTAATTGCTTAAAAACGGACTGGTATGTTTTTGAGCAATAAAATATGCGTCAATAATTTTTTAATTAGTTTTGAAACAATATATTACACCACTTGCCTGTTTATGCTCAGAGTTAAATTTCAAAATTATTTTATTTTACATAAGTGAGAAATTCTTGCCGAAATTCTCACTGAAAAAAGATAATTTATCACGAGCATTCTCGGTAATTAATTAATAACCAACTTTCGCAAAAAACAAATATTTAATCATTTTTAAAAAATATAATTAATGCAGTGATCGAAAAAAACTGTTGACTTTAGAAATTTAAAATGTTTATCATGACCAAAAGGCAGATATACAAATTTGAGACAAATTGCAATCAAGCTCATGAGCGCTCTAAGCGGAAGTTTTTTAACTGGCTATAAAGGGGGTATCCGACGAAGGCCGTATCTCGAGACGCAGACATGATAGAAAGCTGACCACTGCTGCCTTCATATTTTTGGGAACGGTTTGCTCACAAAAATCTCGAAAAATCTGAATTTTTCTAGTCAGTAACTGTAGTTCGTGATCCAGACACGGGATTTTACTAATTTTATCATATTTTTCGAAGTCAATGGAAAATTTAAATTTAAATTTTAGATTTTTTATCAACTGTGACTCACAGTATTATTCCTAGGCGGTTTTAAACATGAACCACGTTGACTCACACTTGATTAACTCCCACTCAGTGATACTAATATTTTTATGGATTTGTAAATATATTCTTAAAAGTGAACAGCAAATTTTTTGACAGAAAATTGGCAACTTTTTTTTCCAACAGATCAAAAACCAGTTTGAAAAAAATTCGAATAAAAGATTCAAAAATATTTCGATTTGATTTTAAAATCAATGGGATGAAGGCTCACAGTCTTTTTGAATCTTTTATTCGAATTTTTTTCAAACTGGTGTTTGATCTGTTGGGAAAAAAAGTTGCCAATTTTCTGTCAAAAAATTTGCTGTTCACTTTTAAGAATATATTTAGAAATCCATAAAAATATTAGTATCACTGAGTGGGAGTTAATAAAGTGTGAGTCAACGTCGTTCATGTTTAAAACTGCCTAGGAATAATTTTGATTGTGGTTTTCGTTGATTTGTCTGAAAATCTGAATTCGAATGAAAATTCCATTTCTCGCAGATTGGTGTCTGAAGTATATACAAAAAAAATATTTTGCTTTTGAACTTGAGATTTTAAATAATACAAAAATAATATTAATCGAAATACCAAGTGAGAGTGGGAACCACGGTTAACCATCTGGTTTGTCGCACATTTTTTAGCAATTTGAAGATTGTATAACTTAAGTGAGTCCGGACAGCGGTATATTAACATAACATATGGACAATCTGCCAGTTGAACGAATTAATTTTGAAATTTCATTTTATACTAAATTAAAAACGTGTGGTTTTGCGCGATTTTTGAGGTGGAATGGAAAGCAGTGACTAAAATGCTTTCAGTTATAGATATTATGTAGACCCTGGATTTTCTGAGATAGACACCGAGGAGTATATGATTTTTTTGAAATTCGTATGTAGCGAATGGCATGGCATGGCAGTTGTCTGAGTTCAATTAATAAAACTTAGTTAAACTTGTGAAAAAATAATTAGTTAAAAGAGAAAAAAATTAAAATTTGCTAAAAATTTATGGATGATTTGATTGGTTGTACTGTTTCAAAACTCGATTTAATTTGAATCATTTTTAATAAATTTTGCAGGCGATGCGTATCTTAGATCTTCTACAATACTGATCGTGTGAGCATTGCCCTGCGGCTATTTTTCTAACCAACGCCATCTGGCCGTGGGTTTGAACTGTTTTGAATAATATCAAGTGATCAATTAAGATATGGTATCCAATATTAGTATTGTAGCATCCAAAATAATTCAAAAAATTCTCGAGATAGGCAAAATTGAAAATTTATACCTTAATTTTAATGATTTTAACAAATTTTTCATTTCAAATACTTATAAATGTCAAGAATGCGATAAATTTTTGATGCATGAACAAAAAATAATAAATGCCTAATTTATACTATAAATGAAAGAAAAAGATTTTCATTGTTGAAAGTGTCCGAAATGAATAATAAGTTACTTCGAAAAAATTAAGGATATCTTATATGACGGAAAAGAGGATTATAATAAAAAAAAAGGGACGCCGCGGGCTCTGAAAACGCGAAAGAGATTAAGTTGAGTGTTTTGCGAAAGATTTTGCTCAGTTCCTGAGAAAAAAAGGCTGCGCTTCTACGTTTTCAACTCCGAAAACTAAAAATCCCATTTTATAACTTCGAACATGTTTACACGAAAACAGCAGGAGTGGTAACTTAAAAGAAAAAAACTGATCAAACAGACAATAATTTGATATAATTTTTATGAAAATTTTATTTAAGAGGGTAGTGGTCGCCGATTTGGTTATTTGAGTCACCCATGAAAGTCAAACTACTTGATTTGAAGAATACAATATGTATTAATTGTATATACATTAGCTTTTTAGAAGATTCATCCTAACTGACCAAAGTTCAAGTTATTTTGATGATGTTCGACTCCCAGTGTGCCTGATTATTTCAGTACAAGATATTTTTGGAAAATTATCAGCAATTACATAGAAATTAAAATCTGTTCGAAAGCAATTTTGTATGATTTTTCAAAAAAATTATGCTCTGAAAAGACGAGGTTAACGAGTCAAAAAGTTAAAAGTGATTCTTTTAAGTAAAAAAATAAAATCCGAAATTGTTTTTTGAATGATTTTTTTTATTTTTTTATAATTTTTTTCAAATATCAAAAGTTAAATGACAATGAACGGCGTTGTTCATAATGCATTAAAAATCATTATATTTAATTGCTTGCAATGAGTTTTTTATTTGGCGTTAGTGAAGGTGGGCACGACAAAATTCTACCGACTCAGATTTCATTGATTTTCGGAGCACTTTTAGTTTTTGAGGCGAATATGATTTTGAAAAATTTTTGGCCTAAAATCTTTTCCCGTTTTCAAAAAATCAGCATTTTTCGAAAAAAAATTGGTTATTATTTGGCTTGAAATGATTCTTGAATTTATTTCCAAATTTCCAAGTTAAAAGTTAGGCAATTGCAAAACGGTTTGGCGTTTTTGAACAGTTTCATGGTGAATTAATTTTTTTTGCATAGATCACTATTATTTACTATTTCCAAGAACATATTGAAAATCGGGTTGGCAGTAAAACGGCAAAGAACTAAAACGCCAAAAAATCACTATTTTGGCATTTTCGGCCTAGAAAACTCTTTTTTTTTTTAAATATTGAATTCATGTACTTCAGAGCGCGATTGAGATTCTAAAAAAACTTGAAAAAGTTTTTTGGACTGATAAAAATCTTAAAATTTCACCGAAAGAATACTTTTCTCAAAAAGTCCTATTTCACCTAATCAGCTTCACCAAAATGTTTATTGCGATTTGAAAATATACTTTCAGGATCTTAATCGCGCTCTGAAGTACATGAATCCAATAATTTAAACAAAAAAAGTTTTCTAGGCCGAAAATGTCAAAATAGTGATTTTTTGCTGTTTTCATTTTTCGCCGTTTTACTGCCAACCCAAAAAATCAGCTACCGTAGACAGAATAAAATTTGACGAGCCGACGTAAGCGTGTCATGGGAAAGAATAAATTTTTAATACATTACTAATCATGTAATTATAACGAGGTCACAATTTTTGTGTGGGCAAAGTGAGCATCTAATAGCAATAAATTTCACCTACGCAAATCTAGCTTTTATTCCCAAGATTACTTTTTTAGTAATATAATGTAATTATTATTTGGGAATGAATTAATACACTATTTAATATAATTTTTTCTTTGTTCGAAATAAATTTAATTTCTTTAAAACTCTGGCAGAGTTGCAAAATTATTTATCCGTAAAGTTTATTTCTGCCAAAAAATGGAAAAATCATTGTTTCATTTCCCTGGAAAGTATGTAAATAAAAAATTTCGAACCATTTCGAAAAAAACGATTATTTATTTAAGATTTTAAAATTAAACAAAAAAAATTTATTTGAACAATAAAAAAGTCAATGGATAATTGTCTTTTCGACATGTTTTGACATTTTTTGTTTGTCATTTTCAAGAAAAAATGTAAAAAGAATTTTAAACCCAAAAAATAACCTTTTCGGAATTGAACTAAATTGAACAGTAACTCTGCCTTGGTTCAAATTTGTTAATTCGAAAGGGGGGGAACAGGTTATTTTTGGTTTAAATTCTCATTTTTCTTGAAAATGACAAAACAAAAAATGTCAAAACATGTCGAAAAGACAATTATCCAATTTTCTTTTTTTAATTTTAAATAAAATAAAATAACCATGATTTCCTTGAAACATAACAGACATCGAGTTCAAACAGTATCAAATTTTACGATAAGATCCTTATCAGGAAAAGGGTACGATGAACGGGGTACTCAAAAATGTGGTCTCAGTCAGCTTAAATGTTGAGTTAAATTATGCGGATAATTCAGAAGAGCTTAAGCTAATGTTTTTCGAAAAATATTTTATTTTATCTGGCCCTTTTTATAAAGGCAAAAGGTATTAATGCCTTCAAGAATAGCATGAAACTAGAGTCGGTCATAATTAAACCTTTTTCAGAGTACAAATATATAATCACTGGAGAGCTTATAAGTCTGATGCAACGAATCCATTTATGTACAGTACTCTCGGTGATATCACAAAATTCGGCGATATTCGGCACTTTCGGCGATATGAAGACAATAATAAAGTTTTTAGTTATAAAATTGAAATAGCGTAGGCGATCAGAATGACATCATATCTTGAAATTTTTCAATTTTATAACGAGTTTAACAGTTGGTTCGGATGTAGTGCATTACCAAAATGCCTAAAATTAAGTTCTCCGAATTCAATCTTTGAAAATGTAGTCAAAGTAATTTGTAATAGAAACCCCTAACGCCCACGCAATTCAGCGATATTGGCACTTTTTATTTGGACTGGCTTGTTAATAAAAGGTTTATTTTACATAGGTAAACTAACAAACCAATGAGGACGTCTGATTTCTTCTTTCTTTTTGATGAAGTGAAAAAATCATGCCTTATTGACTTACTTTGATTTGCGTTTATTTTATTTTTGCACAACAATCAAACATTAAAAATAAAAATTTTTTTGTCGCGTTTTCCAGCCATTTCATCAAAAAAGATGACCAATGAGCGCGCGATATTTCTCATTATAAAATAAAATATTTTTATAAAATTAAATTTGAAAAGTGAAAAACGCGCCAAAAACATAATATTTGATTTCTCATTGTCGTTTATGATGCAAAAAAATTAATGAAAATTAATTAAAAAGGCATAATTTTAAACTTTATCATAAAGCCAGAAAATTCAGACGCGACCATTGGTTGGTCAAATTAACTACACTGGGTGTACCCTTATCCGTACACCTCAGCTCGGCCAAAAATCGTTCGGATAAGGGTACAACGTACGGATAAGGGTACACGTCTACATAGGCGTTTAGGCTTATAAGCGTTTTCATCTCGACCAAAAATCGTACGGATAAGGGTACATCGTACGGATAAGGGTACATCGTACGGATAAGGGTGCGTACGGATAAGGGTACACCCAGTGTACATAAAAAAAGACCCTTATTTTTAAAAGCAGGTTCACTCCTACTGCATTGTATTAAAACATAAAGATTTTTAAATTGCCTTACAAATAAAATTTTGCATGGTCTTTGGCCCAGTAATTTGTGTGTTTTTCAAAAGATTATTTAAATATAATGAGCGGAAAACATTAACATCTATTTTGACCTTGAAAGTTACTTTTGTTGAAAGAACAGTTTCATTGTGATATGAATATGATAGAAAATAGAAATATTTAATATAAATATTAGTTTCTTAAGAATTTTGATAATGGAGAAATCATCAGTAATTACACCTAATTTAATTAGGCTAAGTTCTTTCGTAACGGATCAGGGGAGCGCCCGCAAAAGTTGTGGTCTAAATAAAATATCATCCTTAAATAAAAAAAACTTCGCGAATCTACCGATCAAAAAATGCCAATTAAGAACAGGAGGAGCAAGCAAACGGCAAAACAGTGAAATGCCTGAGTTTCAAGTGGCGTCGAAAGCAAAGGTAGAACGTTGTACTTAATCCGATTTGGAGCATAAAAATTTGACGACGTCCTACACCCAAATGTAATTTTTAACGATTCAGTTTCCCAAATCTACTTGCCCTCAAGCCTATTTCGCTCTTTAGCGGCTTCTACTATCATTTTTCATAGTAATTTCTGTATCTGAACAATGTGAAATTGTTCAAGCTTTAAAATCAGTGTTAAATAAATAATGATTCGATGAAACTCCTGGCGCTAGAGAGCAAACAAAATAAAAATATTGGAAATTTTCAATTTTTTAATTTTCAAACAAAATTCTTAACTTTTGGACGCCTCTTTTTCTACTTTTTAAGCTTAATCTGTGAAGATTTGTTTGGACTACAAATTGTATAATTTCAACATATTAACAGTTACAAGCAATCACAGGATTTGGCGCTAGAGCGCAAAAATCATTTGAAATTCGATTTTCGACCAAGTGGCCAAAATTTTCACATGCTACATGTACAAGAAATTTCTTTCTTCGTGATCAAATTATCTGTCGTTTGGTGGTAATTTTGTGTCTTTACGACAAAAAAAGCAATCACAGTGTTTCTGACTTCGGACACGCTATATCCCTTATTGCCCTCCTGTCCTTATTTGATCCCTCAAAAACACGGGGGGTGAGAAAACCACGCGTCATTTGAAAAGGAGTCGTCCGATTAGGTTCTTAGATAGCTCAAACTGAGCACAATTATCTAATCAATATACAAATTTAAAATTCTTTTTAATAGGACCAATGATTTTATTTGTTTCTAAGATTACTGAAATTGTTTATTTATTAGTTTTTGTTAAAAAATAGAAAGAAAGGTCTGAGAGAAAAAAAAGAAACAATGGTCTGATTTGGACCAATTTTTATTTTGTATTATTCACTAGATATTTGTGCACAGTTTGAGCGATCTAAGAAACCTATTCGATGACTCGTTTTCAAAATGACGCGTGGTTTTCTCACCCCGTGTTTTGAGGGACCAAATAAAGGACAGGAGGGCAATAAAGGGATATCCCTTTTCACACAATGCTGAATATATTTGGCCCTTACAACTTAAAAAACACACTTTCGGTTTGCCTTATCAGGGCCAAATATATTCACATAGTGTGATAAGGAGATATCATATCTATACTGCGCCTTCCTGGTCTTATTTGCTAGATTTTTTTGCCTAAATTTTTAAATAATTCGTCTTTTGAAAACAACTCATTTGATCACATTCTTAAATAGCTCAGACTGAGCTCAAATATCGAATAATAAAATACACAAATTGGTCCAAATCCGACCATTGCTTCTAATTTTTTTATGCAAAACTAATAAATAAAAAATTTCAGAAATATCAGAAAAAAAGATAAAATAAATTGGTCCGATAGACTAATTTTTTTATATTATAATTATTAAGATATTTGTGCTCAGTTTGAGGTATCTAAGAATGTAATCGGATGAGTTGTATTCGAAAGCCGAATTATGTAAAAATTTTGGCCAAAAATCTAGCAAATAACGACCAGGAAGTCGCGTAATCGATATAGTCGCTTTCAGAGCCCTCAAAGACTTTACCAAAAAAAGATTATTATCTAGCAAATCGGATGAATAATTAAATTGAAGCCCAAGGAATTTTCAAGGTTCCACTTTTCGTTTCCACACCACTTAAAACTCCCGCGGTAGAAACTAAGAAGCAAAATGGCAAAAAAGTGGGTTCGTTAAAAATATTAAGCATAAATCGAAAACGTCATTTTTTCTTTATCTGATGAGACAGATTTGACTTTTTATTCAAAATTTCTGGAAATTTCAATGTTGAGGTAGATGAGAATAACTCAAAAAGCTAAATGTAAAATTCTCCATTTTGCTTTTCTGCCATTTTGCTTGCGACCCTTAAGGGGGTACTGGTCGCTGGAATTGACTTTTTGGATGAGAAATCAGCCTAACAGAGAAACTATGGGACAATTAAGATTAGCTATGTTGTAGATCAACCCTTAATCTTGTAAAAACCATTGGTCAATTAATTTTTGCTCCGATACACTCTGAGATACGTTACTAGTACAAGGTGTCCCTCGACCAAATTTCAAAATCTATCTCCTCCCAGGGTTTATTTTGAAATCAGCTCAAATTATGACATACATGTATCCCGTTTGACATACATTGTATCCCGTATGACCTATAAACTTGGGTCCTCTGGAAGCGTTTTTTTTTAAATCACTTTAGTTTTTCTAGAAATCGCAGAAAACTACCGATTTTTTGCGATTTTTAGCATTTTTTTTATGAAAAATCTATCTTCTCCTAGGTTATATTTTGGAATCCACTCAAATTCCAGCAAACACTAGCACAGAACAAATAGAAACTCCTTTAGAAGCGTTTTTTTCAAATTTCGACCCCAAACTCAAAACATAAATGTTTGAAGGTCACGTGAAAAAATTTCCGAATAAAAATGTGCTTCGATTTGTTCGAAAATAAGATCAGAAGAAAGCAACAAAAACACTGATCAAAAACTTGGCTAACGTCAAGGTGATGTTTTGAAGTTTGAGTGGTTAAATTAAAGCAAACGTTATTTTTGAACTTCATTTTGATAGAAAATACTTAGATGAAAATCGAAAAAACGCGAAAATTTCGAAAAAAATTTCTTGATAATTTGGTCGGGAGTGCACTTTGTTATCACCCGGGTCATTATGGAGCATTTATATTGCCCCTAAAGCCTTATAAAAACAGCGACCAGTACCTCCTTAATGGGGTTTACCGTATACGACTCTGATTTAATAAATACGGGATTATAATTAAGTGTACTAAGAACCCAATCATTAAAAAAAACGAAATTTTCGCATTTTTCCGATTTTTTTCTAAGTATTTTTTAAAAGATGAAGTTGAAATATAACGTTTGCTCGAATTTGACCACTAAAACTTAAAAATATCGACTTGACGTAAGCCAACTTTGTCAACAGTGTTTTACTGGCTTTCTTTTGAGTCTACTTTCAAATAATCGAAGCACTTTTTCTTTCGGAAATTTTTTGGAAAATGACCAAAAAATCATATTTCGAGTTTTAGCTAACAATTGAACAAAAGCTTGCGACCATCTCTTACATATGTTCTGAGGAGTACTTGATAAAAATTAAAGCCATTTTGCAAATATATCCCCGGAGGAGAAAGATTTTGAAGTCTAAAATTGTGAAAAATCGTCGGTTATTTGGCGTTCTAGAATTGTTCAGTCACCGGATCAGAAAAAACTTGTGATAAAAGATTGAAATACTACCGTTACGTGATCTGTAAAAATTTGAGCTTAATTTGATATACCGTCTGGGAGGAGATAGATTTCGCAGTTTGGAAGATGTCACCTTGTTACGATACTGTATCTATTGGTGTGATGGTCAAAAATAATTTGTAATGTATTTTTTCGCAAGATTAAGGATAGATCTACAAATAAGCATTTTCGGTTTTCCTCATGAACTGTTAGTTTTCAGTATATTTCACCGACAAAATGTCAAATCAGAGTCGTATACCCCCTTAAACAGTTGTTGATTTCATAAAACCATCTGCGGGTTTGGCCCAAAAGGGCGGTTTTGGAATTTTTTTTATTCAATGACAAAGAGAGGCTCAATACCGTAGGAAGTTTATTCCCAAAAAATATGGCGATATCGGATATTTTCGGCGATACTGACACTGTCGGAAAGATTGTCACTGTTGGCGATATGTGAACAGAAGTCATTTTTTCGTACAAAAGTGAAACCGCGTGGACGTTCGAAATGACGTCATAATGAAAAATTTTAATAAGGAGTTTAACAATAAGTTTAAATGAAGCAAAGTAAAAAACGTGTAAAATAACATACTTTACAAAACGCGATCAAATTGAAATTCAAAAAAGTACATTTGGGAAATTTTATCTTGAAATATGACGTCATTCATGACGCTCAAAGTAATTTGTAACGAAAAATTCAAACGCCTACGCTATTTCTGCGATATTAAGCCGGCGATAAAGGCACCTCTTATAACCAGGATCTTCAAAACCCAAGCAAAGATAACTGATGTTTTTTAACTCTTAGACAATCTTACTCAATATGACGAATTTTTTAAATACCATTCAACATTTAGGAGCAAACGATTAACCACTGTATATGTTTCAACCACAAAGTGTATACTCGAAATAAACTTATTTTAAACTTTTTTTGTAAAATATTTTTCAACGAGGAACATCCTTTTTTGAACCAAGCTACTCAACCTAATTACCCAATAATATTTTTTTGACGAATTCCGGTACACCAAATCAATTTATAGAATTTTAAACTTTAACAGGAATTTCGGCTTTTCGAAAAAAGTCATAATGATAATTTGATACAAAGGAGCAGAGACCAGAAAAATTCGGTTTATTTTCCAGCGCCAAAAGTTTACACAAATAACAAAAACCTTTTTGGAAAATCGGCCTTTTATTTCCCCGAGCAACTAATTTGCCCATTCCACAATTCTGACCTAATTGTAGCTTCAACTAGGTTATACAGCATTTAAACCTTAATTCACCAGTGTCGATTGGCACGTACTGATACAAAAAGTGCCGATATCCCTTCAACGACCTTATGTTAATCTAGGATGTGCGGGTTGAGGGAGCCAATCCTAACACGGGGATGGGATGGGATAAGGATGGAAAATTTCTTTGGGGATAGGGATGGGGATGGAAAATTCGGTCGGGGATCATTCCTTTCACAACCCTGCCTGAGACCCCTCCTAGCCACTCATGGGGCCGCTTTTCAGCCCGCACATCCTAGATTAACAAAAGGTCGTTAAGGGATATATTTGCATTTTATTGTTAAGGGTGAACCTTAAACCACGCCCATTTCTAAGAGTTGATTTATTCGAGAGATTTGACCAGAAATGTCCAAAATACATTATTATTATTATTATACAGGGGGGTGCGGCGTACTAGTTATACGCGTATAGTTAGATTCCACGCAAAAACCTACGTAAGCCTCCGCAAAAAACCTATAAAAACGTATTTGAAAAATAAATTTATTCGTTCCTGGCGTGCGGCGTATAGTTATAGGCAAAAGATAGGGCTTTTTTTCAAACGTTCCTAGGGCAAAGATAGGCGTTTTAAACCAGATTTTCAGACCAAGTTTCTCCGGTCGCGACGCGACAATAAAAATACCACTTTTAAAAACATGTTCAGATTGCCAATGAAGTGTCGGTAATTTCAAGGAGTTTAAAAAACATGTTTTCAAGTCTCGCAGACAATGTCGGCTAGCTTGAAAATGGGCCAATAGTTATTCAGATAAAAAGTATTTAGTTTTCTGAGACGTGATTTACTGTCAAGCATATTTTTTTTCATAATTTTCATTGTTTCCTTACATTTTAACAATTTTCGGATAAATCTTTTTCGAATTCAGTTTATTTAAATTAACTTTATTTCATTTTTTCAATAAAATTAATTTATACACCTAGAAGATTTGTAACAAAATTAACTTTTAAAATCACCAAAAATTCTAACTCTGGCCATATTTTAACGCAATTATTACTCTAGATATTGTTCAAATTGACCAATCAGAGCACATTTTTCCAAAAGTACGCGTATAATTGGAAAGTACGCGTTATAGTTAGAATTACGCGTATAGTTAGGGTTTTTTTGGCGACAAAACTTTCTAACTATACGCCGCACCCCCTGTGATATATTTTAATAATTTATTAAACAACGTTTCCTTGAGCACTTTTCAGAGTTTTTAGATATAATGTAAGTTTCCAAGACTTCAAAGCATTTGGAAATCAAGAAAAATTCTAAAAAAATTATTATATACGCGCTTTTATTGGCTGAGTGGTTTACTCTCTGAAATTGGAATAAGCGGAATGAAAATTGCGCTCAGAAAAACACGTGACGATAAAGGTGTTAATCGTTGTCACCTGTCAGTAACCTTATAGGCGTAAAAATCATGGGAAAATTTGACATGACTCGTATAGTATTTTTATTCTACTGCCCTAATAATATTTTGTGGATCCTTGTAACCAAAATCGAACTTTCGAGAAGGTTTTTTGAAGAAAAATATCGACTGTCTCCTCATCTCACCTACGAATCACATTATTATAATAGTATAACAATATTCAAAATTGTTATAAAACTGTGGCCTGAAGATGCGTAAGCGAAACGTTGCAGATAATAAATATTAAAAATTGTTATACAACTTTTAAAAAAATATATAATTTTTGAAAAAATTAAGCGGATTACAAATTTGGCAGATAACCGTTTCTTTTTGATAGAACTTGTTCACGAAACTATATTTTCACAACAAATGGCACCAAGAACCCCCCTAATGTATCGAATGCTAGATGGTTAATACATGATGGTACAGATGGTATGTGTCAAGTATATTTAAAAATAAGTGTCCTTTTAAAAATGACGAATTTTTAATTAGCCTCAAATCTCCTCAAAGTTGCAAAATATTACATTGCTTGAAAAATGTGTTCTTCCCAAATTTGATCTTTTAAAAAGAAAATTAAATTTTGCTCCTTGGCGGACACAAATACAATTACCAACAACGGCCACTTTTACAAATCTGATTCAATTTCCATTCATGACGTTTTAATGGTTAGCATCATGTCTTACTTATTATTTAGTTTTACGATATAAGTTATAAGTGTGTCGATATTGGCTAATTCGGTGATATCGAGCTGGCAATGTACAAGCCTTGGCTCTGGGTTTTTCCACATGATAAATTAATTTTTTATAAATTTTGAATTTCGACTGTACAAAATGTTAATTGTAAAGAATCAAAAATACTGTATAACGTATACGGTATACGGTATACCACAATTTTATATAACACAGTATTTTTGGTTTTGTACAATAAACATTGTGTACAGTCGAAATTCGAATTTTTCAAACTATTTATTTATTTATTTATTTATTTGAACTTCTTAAATTTCTTATTTAAACGAGTTCGAAAATTATCATCCTTTATAACCCTGACCCTCATAAAATGATATTTCAAAAATTTTGTTATTTTTTATTCATTCAAAGTTCATTCAAAATATTGTTGAACAAGTTTTGCAATTTGAATATCTTGCGCTGCCATTCCTGTTGTGTCAAAAATCGAAAATTGTTTCTCCATTTCTTGAGGTGGATTTATTAACAAGTTCCCAATCTCCACCAATTTCACATTTTCACCCAATCGTTGGAATTCTCCACGTTCACGGCACTATCAAAAAATCATCAAATACAAGAAAAAATATATTTTTATTAAACTACGTTTTGCTTCAGCATCTTTAAGGTTTTTTCAGAAAAGATTTTTGTTTGCTTTTTCGAATAATATAAAAAAAGATTGAAATTTTGTTAAAAATATAGGAAAACCCGTAAAATTTTTCAATCAGTTAAATTCACAACTTTCTTCAAACTTGCTATTTTCAAATTTTGATTGACTTAATAGGTCGCATTTGTTTTTTTAGAAGTGAAAGGTTAGAAATAAAATCTCAAAAAATCAACCCGCCTTAATATTTGAACAAAATTTGCAAAAAAAAATTAACTATTTTTTTTGAAATTGCTGCAAAATTTTTTATAATGAATTTCGACGAGACAATTCTACAATGTTTTTTCGCCGTTTTTAGATGATTTTAAGAATGCTTGAGCCTATATATAGCCTCTATATAGGCTCTGTGCTCACACGGGTTAAAGGGTTATATTATATGTGGGCACGCATATATGTGGGAGGAGACCTTCCCAGCCCCACTGATTGTGTTTAAATCTAAGCTAGTCGATTTTTATTCTTCCTGCCGTACTATACACTCTTCAACATCTTTTACAATTTTAATTGAAATGCCCGTCAAACTAATAAATTAAGTAATTGTGTGCTATTCAAAATAACTTGGTTGTTTGATGATGTGTGAAATACCTGTTAAAATAGTTTACTTAAAAAGTGACCAATTAATCTCAGATTGAGCGTAAATTTTTGGTTTTAATTCGTAATTCAGTATTTTTGGTGTAAATTGAATTTTTCGTGTTATGGGGGACCTTTTCCTGTTTAACTGAATCGCAAACAAGTAAAGTTGACTCTTGAAGAACTTCATCACTTTAAAGGGGTGGTTGTTATCTTGCTGATGTCACACAATACTTTTTGAAAGAATTTTGAATTATTTCATACTTAATTTGAAAGTTTTATTTCAAAAAAGACTCTGAACCAGGGGTCGGCACAATTGGATCGGATCCTAGTCAATTTTTTGGGTGGGTCCACCGATCCAATCTGATACAATTTTTTTTCGAATGTGCCAACTCCTGCTCTGAACCGTCCGTAATAGCTCAATAAATTCACTTAAAATGTCTATCTACGGCCACCCCTTAATTCCATTTTCCCAACGGTATCAGCTCCAACACATGTTATATGAAGAAATGATTTACGGTCTGAATTAAGGATATTTGATAGATCATTATAAACTTAATTATAAATAATCAATCAATAAATAATATCAATTAATAATTTGTTAAAAATTTAATTATAAATAATACTAGTTATTATCAATAATAACTCATAAATAGTTTATTTTAAAGGAACACTTCACCGTCCAAATGGGCCATTGTCTTCAAATCAAAAAGTATTTTCATAAATAAAAATATTATCAAAAAACTGGAAACGTATGTAAAAACATTTTAACAAATTTTTTTCGTGTATAACACAGATCAAATACAGCAAGCAAATTACATTTTAGAATCAGTTAGAGTGAGGTAGGAAGGGCAAAACTTTTTTTTTGCTGATTTTTTTTTCAATTTTACTTAAATTGTAGCCCTTTTAAAAAGATTAAGTTCAGTTCAAAAAATATTTACAGCAGTAGCTCACAATTATTGAAAAATGTTTTTGTGCTGAACGTAGTATTTTCCAAGGCTACAATTTGAACATAATTGATAAAATGTTAGCAACAAAATTTTGCCTTTCCCACTTTGAATCAGAGTTGTTTGGGCTGTGCAAGGTTGTCCCCTAAGACGAAACTATACACTCCTCATAAAATGTATTCGTCTTAAAAATTTCTATTTGGAAAAATCCAGATTTTTTTGAAATTTTCAGCAATAATTCTGATTGATTTTTCCAAAAAAGCTGAGAAACTGGTTTTGATATGTTTATCGGGAAGTGCATGTCAATGGGATAATTTTTACATTGCAACCTCAAGATATCTCTTTATCACACTTTTGTAAATATCCCGGCCCTGATTAGCAAACGTGGTGTGTTTTTAAGTAGTAGGGCCGGGATATTAACAAAAGTTTTATAAAGGGATATGGGGACTTTTCCGACTACTTTTCCTATAAAATAACAATTTTTATGATTTTTAAAGGTGTTAATAAAAATGTTATCAAGAATAACTAATTCTCTATGTTAAGAGAAATTCTCTTAGAGAATTAAAAAAAAAATCAATAATTGTTAATTGTAAGGAAAATGTAGTTATAGTATCCTGTCTTTGACGTTTGTTATAATTGGCTCTCTTGAGGGTGTTACGGTATGAATAAGATTGCACTGTTTGACAATTTGTTGTACATTTTCGGCCACTTGAATTCGCCACTTTTGGTCAATTTCACAATTTGATAATTTCATTTGATTCTTGAAGGATTCAGCACTTGACCTTGAGCGAGACAAAATCATAACGTCGCGACAAGTGCTCACATGGGCCAGAAATCTAATAAAATAATAAATTTCCAAACACTTTCACAATTTTTGGAATAAATTAAGGTTAATTTGTTTGCTGAAAATCATTAAAATATCTTATTTTATTACCTCAACTGCCATAATGCCTGAATTCCAACCCCTATAATTCCAATTTTTTCAATTTTTGAACATTTTGAACCCAGAATTGTTCTACTTGCCAAAGCACTTGCAGCAGCAGTCCGCATCTCCGTCTGAATACCAGGTTAAATAACAGTCGACTTTATTTATGATGAGATTATTTTTGAGAATTTTAATCATTTTTAATAGTCCTAAACACTATTTATGGTTCTATGCGTTTCTGAGGAAAAATTAGCCGCTATCATTGCATGAACTAGCTCACTTTTCCCCTGTTTAGGACTCTTTTAATAGAGGACACGTTAATCCGCCAAAAAATTATACGCCAAAAAATTATCCGCCAAATGAAAAATTATCCGCCGAAATAATTATCCGCCAAAAGAATAATCCGCCAAATTAAAATTATCCGCCAAATTTTTTCTAAAAATCGGATAGTTTTATGAAACAAACTAATTTGGCCTTTCATTTTACTCACCACCGGCAAATGTTATTTTCAAAAATAAGTCAAAATAAACGTGAAATTTAATTTGGCATGTTTTGAGAAAATTAAAAAGGGCGATCTAAAATTTTTAAAAGCATATTTATTTTGCAGATGAACACATTTGAATTAAAATACTGCCCAAAACAAGTTTAAATTAAATTTTCATCGTTTTTTCAGAGAAATAATTTCAAAATTGGAAAAAAAGTGGTAATTCACCTGAATTTTTAATAATGTAACTTTTTTTAGGTTGTTTTATATCCTTTCTCCAACCTTAGTAGATCTTGAAAATGAAGGTTATCTCTATAGCGCGTGTTTGAATCCCACTAATGTTGTCTTAGTGATTGTCTTGAGTATGATAATAGGCAAGGGTGCTTGATATTGGGAGCGCCAAAGTTGATGGTGCGTAATCACTAAGGCTATTACTAACATAATCAAAATTAGACAAAATTAATGGGATTCGAACACGCGCTATAGAGATAACCCTCATTTTCAAGATCAACTTAGGTTGGAAAAGAGATATTTACCAGCAAGCAACACCAAATTGTACCCTCTTGACGATTGAAGACCTACTTGCCTTATCGGAAAAACTTCACCTTGTAAAGGGTATTTATAACATGAAGCTATCATTGATGATGCTTTTAAATGCTCTTTGAGTGGGCGTTAAAAAGTGATAGTTCGATGAGGTCAACCTAATTGGTAGTTACAGTCTCCCCCGTGAGACATAGATTATGCTCTAATTCGGTCAGAATGACCGTTCTTGTGAGTTATTCTACCAACATTTTTTTTTCAGATTTTTGTTCAACAGTTTTCCCGTTGTCGTGGTTTTCCCAACAAAAATCGAAAAAAAAATTTCTGTTCAAAAAACACTCATTTTAAAAAGTAGGGATGTGTAGAGTTAATAACAAGCATCACGAGGTAGCTTGAAATCTCAGCTAAACATTTAAAATAATAGATTTTTCCCGAAATTTCCCTAACTAAATATTGTTTATCGGGAATGGTTGGTCACAAAGTCAAAAAATTTTCAAATCTTAAAATTCATCACAGACTGTGTCAATGGGTGCGAAGAATAATAGAACGCGCAGAGAATATCATCCCGTTCGATTGAATTCCATTTTTATTAATTTTTCAACGTTACGACATATCCCCTATTCTCACTTTTGTGAATATCGCCGCCCTGATTAGGAAACGTAGTGTGTTTTTAAGTTGACTACTGTAGTAGGGCCCAGATATTCACAAAATTAGGAATAGGGGATATGTTAATACTTTATGTAGATATTAAATTTCAAACATTTTTTTAAATAAGTTCAACAACAATTTATTTAGTACTTTTTCATTCATAACCTTATTAGTTTGAATGAACTCTCACTCAGTTTCCGCGGTCAGCGCGGCACCATGTGCCAAAATTCTTTCTTTTATCAAAAAAGGCGTTTTGGGGTGACCCGAATTAAATATGTCATAAAATATAAATTTTTTACATTTTCACGAAGAAATAATAATTTTTATATCATTTTCATTGTCAAACTCTCAAAATTACAAATCGGTGAAAATATTTCACAAATTAAATTATATGAAAAAACCCTATATTATGGTTATTAATTGAGTTTCGCGCGCTGTTTGATACCACTCTCAAATTGACGAGCGAGTTTGTTAACTTTTGCGGCAATTCTCGTAGCCAGATTCTTGCTTCCAGGAAATGACGGGCGGAATGGTCTGCACCGTTAAATTTGATTAATAATTATTCATTTAACATTTTTAAGCTTATAAAAATTGCTAAATGTTTCATTTTTATTAAAAACTTCATGATTGAAATAGACAAAATTCAAATGTAAGGTAAAACTAAGTAATAAAGCAAAAGTTTCCTTTTTGTTACCAGAAGTGTATTTGCCATGCAAATTTTGCGCAGTATATTTTTAGTTTGGCCTGGTTCTTCTCGGAATAAAACCCTAACTTGTGACTCATTTTTTGCCAAAAGTATTTATGATAATTCTGGATTATGAAAACGAGTCATGCGATTTAAAGTTTTTAGATAGCCTCAAACTGAGCACAAATATCTAGAAAGATTGGTTTAGACTCATCCAGTTTTTGTTATAAAAAATTCGCTTACAAAAAAAAAATTTGTTATAAGAATTTTAGTTATAAAAATTTGTGCTCAGTTTGAGCTATCGAAAAACTTAATTGGATTAGTCGTTATCAAAAGCCGAATTATATAAACTTTATTAGATAATACTCTGTATCTTTTTGATTAAACTAAGCATGAAACGACATTGTCGTCGATATAATATCGATTATGATTAGGTTGGCCACGGACTTTCTAAAAAGGAATTTAAAAAAATCGGATGGATGATTTTTTACTGATTTTTCAATTTATACTCAATTATGTATCGACCAACGTTAAGATATAAAAATTAGACCTTGGCAACCGTGATAACGATCTTTGAGTTCAAAAATATTCTCCTTTACTCTTTCGATAAAAGTATTGTTTCGATTTAAGGATTTTAAAGTACGATTCATGCTCAATATACAGCATGTCACATTTTTGGAAAGCTATAATTGGAAAGCTAACCGAATAAATCTGCCACGATTTTTGTTTTGTCTTAAATACTGTGTTGAAATTTTGAGCGATTAGGTTGAAAAAAATACTATTTTTTCGTTTTTTATGGGGTTTTCACAATTTTCAAAATATTGTCAAAATCTTTGAAATTAAAAAAAGACATCATCAGCTTATTTAAAAGGAAAATTAAACTATCGGTGATGCGATTGGAGAGGCTGTTGGTGAGTCGGCAGTGCACCCGACTCGGCACTAACAGGCTTGTATATTGAGCCCAGTGTCTTTTTGGCTTGTTTTTGAAATTCTCAATTTTATTGGTGTTGCTCAGAAAAAACGCCAAGATTTCAGAAAAATTATTGACGTCAATTTATTTTTGAACTCTTGTTTTGAACTATTTTGGCTTGTTTTTGGGCTTGCTTTTTGAATGTTGTCGAGTAAAATTATTATTTCAAAAAAAGACATTCGTTTGCGTTTTCATTCCATAGTAACTCACTCATAGCAAGTTAACTTTCTGTTTTCTTCTCGAGTTGAAGGAAATATTTTAAGTCATTTTGATCGGTTTTTTAAAGTTTTTGAGTCAGCGGAGGTAAAATTTGCAAGATAATTTTTTCCCATTCATAACGGCGCTGATAAAATTAAATAAAACAAGTTAACGTTCCTAAAAACGATAACTTTCAGTTTTCCGTATGATAGGTTTTGAAATTGTTGATCATCAGAAACCACAAAAAATTGTAGTTCAAATTTCTCTGACTTATAACTTCAAACGTCATTAAGAAAATGTTTATTTTAGACGAAACTTTCTCATCAATTAAATTAAAAACCATTTCTGGTAGCTATATTTCTCCCTAATTTCGGGTCAATTTTGGATATCACTTTATAAGAACATATTCAAAAATTCTGATTAATAAAAGTAATGTTAAGTAGGCATGAGCGTTTTTGGCGTTTGAAATTCGTTGCAGCTTTTCAACGAGCAAATTTCGAGTTTGAGCTATCTAGCGCCCCCTGTGGCCAATAAAAAATAATCATGATTTTTGAATTTTTTGTTGTTGACTTACCCTAGTTTGGAGTTGTTTTGAAAAGTTTTCCATTTTTTAAAGTACTCAAATTTTGAGTTCGAGCTCTCTAGCTCCACTTATGATCATTTCTAGGCAGAAATTTTTATCCCATAATTTTTTTCGGGTTTAACTGGATATGGTAGATCTATCCTTGATCTACAAAAATAATTTATCAGAAAATTTTTGGCCGGCCTTGGTGACCACCATGCAGCGAGTTCTAGAACACCCAATCAAAATTTCAAATTCCTGCTCCTCCTAGAGCTCACATACGATTCCACTCAAATTTTGTGATTATGGATTAGTTTTGAATTTGGTCGTAAAATAAAAGGTATAAATGAGCTCTCAATTTTATTGTTTTGTACTCCCGCAGTAGAGTCTTGCCAGTACTACTCAGACTTGAAAAGAAATTTAAGAGAAAATTGTATCATTTCTTTGTATCTTTTTGATTAAACTAAGCATGAAAGTACATTTTCGTCGATATTACATCGATTATGATTAGGTTGGCCACGGACTTTCTAAAAACGAATTTTTAAAAATCGAATGGATGATTTTTTATTGATTTTTCAGATTATACTCAAATATGTATCGACCAACGTTAATGTATGAAAAATTTGACCTTGGCAACCGTGATAACGATCTCTCAGTTTAAAAATATTTTCCTTTACTCTTTCGGTAAAAGTATTGTTTCGATTTGGGGATCGGAAAGTTCATGATCAATAAACAGCATGTCACATGTTTGGAAAGCTAACCGAATAAATCTGCTACGACTTTTATCTGCGTCTGTAAGGGAGGTGGGTCGGTTTTTTGAGCCCTTTATAGAATTTAATCATGATACATTAATATCCGGTTATGGACTTAAAGTTGACCCAAGGTAATCTTCATTGCGCGTGGCAATTAGTTTTTTCAAAAAAAATCAGGAACAAAATCTAGCCAATTTCAAAATCTCGACATATATTTTTTTTTGCTTTAACCCGCCATAAAACCGGTTATTCACACCATGATATGAGGCCTTTTTTTATGCGTGCAATATCGACTCACCGAAAACGATGCATGACATTAAAATTACTCATCGGAAAAAAGTTCTTAATTTCGAATTCTAGAAATTTCACTTATTTTTTAAGCGAAAACAATGTTAATATAATTATCGAATTTGACGCTGATTGGTAAATTGATTAGCTGTAAGCCAAACTTTCTTGATTCAGCTTGAAATCTCAGCTTCAATTTGTGGTACTTTTTTGTTCCGATCAGACGAACTTGTTTTGGAACTTTTCACTTTCCGGTTTACCTTATAGTCATATTTTCTAGACTCTAGGCGTGAAATTCAAAAATCCGAGCCAAACATATTGACGACACTATTCATCTTACCGAGTTTCGAAAAATAGCGTCTTCTTCTGAACATCCGTCTAGAGAGAAGTATCACTTTGAGACGAAAAATTCGTTAAAAATCCGGCGTTTCCAAAAGTGATTCTAGAAAGAATTCAAGAGCGAAATTCAAAAAAAATGGCTTCAACATATTAGTAACCTCACTCTTCCCGTTACTCTGCTGTTAAATTTTTCAGACGCTTTGATGTGGGTCTTAAAAGAAGAAAGATTTGTGAAAAAACCGTTTAAGTTGCTCTAGAAGTAGACTCACCACCTGGTGGTGTGATGTCAACCAAGGGTGACTTTGAGATGTGTAATCGTTTAGACAAGGTTAAGACTCTACAAACAAGTAATTCTCAGAATTTTACAACTGCGCTAGATTTGTTCTGACCGGCGTGATTAAAGGTACCAAAAAGCGACACCTACCTCCTTAAATACTGCGTTGAAATTTTGAGCGATTAGGTTCAAAAAATATTATTCTTTCGTTTTTTATGGGGTTTTCACAATTTTCAAAAAATTGTCAAAATCTTTGAAAATTATTAAAAAAAAAACATCATCAGCTTATTTGAAAAGAAAATTAAACTTAAATAAAAGACATTTTGAAAATGCTTCAGGTCGTCAACATGTCAAAATTGAATTAACTTGTTCTTTCCGTCATCCTAAAGATTAGCGAATACGTTTTAATTTAAAATATAATTCTTTACGCATGGTTAAATTATTGAGCAATATTTGAAAAAGAAAACATAATTGGTGCAGATTTATCCGTTCGTAAATGATAATTGCATAAATTCACCTCAAGAATGCGAGAACAATTATTATAATTAATGAACAAGTGCCCGATAAACTGGAATCCAGTTACTGGATTATAAAAATCTATGTTAAATCTTATTTTTTAAGATTCCATAAATAGACGATGAAACTTTTACCAAGTTTTTTCGCTGCTGCATTTGCGGTGGTGGAGGCGGCGGTCATGGCGGCGCCGGCGATAGTGACGGCGCCGGCGATAGTGACGGCGATAGTGACGGCGGAAAAGAACGCGATAGAACGGCGGCGGCGTCAAAAAAGTAGTCAAAAATGTGTAAGATGATAATTTCTGTTTTATAATGAGATTGGGCGATTGAGCGCGAACTAACTTTATGTTAACCTGCGAAAATATTTTCTCAAACTCTTAATCTGACTTGATCATGATCTAATAAATCGAAAGCTTATCATATTTTTAGTTTAATTGAAAAAAAGACATATTGAAAATCTTGCTTAGTCGTCGAAATCTATGACTTCGTCACAATAATATATAGTGACCAATGAAATGACTAGATTTCTCTATTTGTGACATAGACATAGAATTCGACGACTAGGCAGGATTTTCGGTATAATATGTTTCGAAACAACCAAAACAAAATAATGCGAATTTTATGATTTTATAGTGATGCTATTAGAGAGGCTGTTGGTGAGTCGGCACTCACTGGCTTAAATCTTGGGCCCAGTGTTTGTTTATTTTTGGCTTGTTTTTGAAATCCTCAACTTTATTGGTGTTGCTCAGAAAAAAAGCTAAGATTTTAGAAAAATTATTGAGGTTAATTTATTTTTTGAACTCTTGTTTTGAACTATTTTGGCTTGTTTTTGGGCTTTCTTTTTGAATGTTGTCGATTAAAATTTTTATTTCAAACAAAGACATTCATTTGCGTTTCATTTCTGAGTAACTCACTAATAGCAAGTCAACTTTCTATTTTCTTCTTGAGTTAAGAGAGATATTTTAAGTCATTTTGAACGGTTTTTTAAGGTTTTTGAGGCAGCGGAGGTAAAATTTGCAAGATGATTTTTCCCGTTCAAAACCGCGTCGATTAAGTTAAAAAACAACAAGTTAACGTTTTTAAAAACAATAACTTTCAGTTTTCCGTATGATAGGTTTTGAAATTGTTGATTATTAGAAACTACAAAAAATTGTAATTAAAATTTTCTCGGATTTATAACTTAAATTTTGAATATGACTTTATAAGAACATATTCAGAAATTCTGATTAATGAAAAAAATGTTGAGAAGGCATAAGCATTTTTAGCCATTGAAGTTTATTGCAGCTATTTAACTAACAAATTTCGAGCTTGAGTTCTCTAGCGCCCCCTATGGCAAATAAAAAATTATTGTGATATTTGAATTTTTTGTTGTTGACTTACCCTAGTTTGGAGTTGTTGTGAAAAGGTTTTTCATTTTTTCAAAATACTCAAATTAAGAGTTCGAGCTCCCTAGCTCCGCCTATGATCGTTTTTCGGCAAAAATTTCTGTCCCATTATTTTTTTTTGTGTTTAACTCAATATAATCCGGAATTTTCAGAGTTTAAATCCGTCGCCTCAAATTGGCCAATTTCTGATAGTTTTGAACTTTTTAACCCCCAATGACCTGTTTTGGATCATTTTTCGGAAAAATTGTTTGTCTTAAATTTTTTCTAGAGGTTAAATTAGTACTCCTTAAAATTTTCAGCTCTTTACTCCCACGCGTTAATGTTTCCATTTTTGCATTTTTATCACGGTGGGGACCCCAGGTATAGTACATGTGGGTAATTTGAATTATGATCTTACCAATATTCCATCATCGAAGAGTAAAGTTTTCAAATGAAGCGTTTCTTGTGAAAATATCATCATCAACCCGCTATTCCCAGCAGCAACTCCACCAGATGCGACCTTAAAGTGTCAGATATCGAATATGTGAAAAATTCATATGTGAAAAATGAATACACCCATTAACAAGTAATTTGTCAAATTTCTATCAAATTTTCAAGGACTAGGAATTTTTTTTGAAGGTTTTGAGGTCGGGGTCTTTTTCCCACATTGAAAAAAAATAGTTTTTCGGTATTTTCTAAAGGACGGTTTATCAGAAAGACCTAAATTTTTGGGAATACAGATAATTATCAACGTTTGAGGTTAAGGGTGGAAGAATTTCTGAAAATTTAAGTTAGCTGTTCTAGAATTCCAAATTACTGTGTTTTTAACCAAATTATTTTATAAAATTAAGTTTATTTTTTGACTTGTATATCAATTTTCTTCAAACCTTGCCCAAAACTTCAGATCACTCGTCCTTTCATCCCTGCAAAATTTATTAACTTATTTTTTTCTTTTT
>SCLH01000307.1:109938-133799 GCA_004367855.1 Oikopleura vanhoeffeni | reverse complement strand
ATTTTTTGTAAATTTACTTTAATTTCTTAGCTTAACAGACTTGCGAGAGCTTTAACATTATTCATTAAATTGAACAAATTCGATTTAGAAATCACCCGAAATAATCTTCAAAATCGACGAAATGGTCACACTATCTCTCGACACCAAGAAATTCTTAAAATTTTTGACCAGTGGTCATTATTTAATACTGACTGCAAATTGTCATTCTGTATTTCATATTATATGAAATTTGGTACTGTCAATGTCTTTCAGACATATTCTCCAAAATTGTCAACCGACTTTCAAATTCCTGACGATCATCTTTTGGTAGAACATCCTTTATGTTAAATTTTACTTTTCAATTAATTAACAAAATAAAATAATTGAATTAAATATTCTCATATATTTTATAATTATTCATTTTCAATTATGCGAACGTTTTCGTTTATTCATTATCAAGCATTTAACATTATGTTAAGTTAACACATATTTTATAATATGATTTTTTTCAAATACTTCATCACGGATGATATATATATATATGTATTACGTATAATATATAACAAAGTACCTGCCTCTCAATCATATGCAGCGCACTAGCCTCACCACACCTGTCGCGCCAGTAGTATGGTACTTATATAAAGTCAAGATGGACGTTCACAGTTGTGAGTCAACCCAATTAAATCGCCGTATGTCAACTAATCGGTAGGTCGCGCGATTATCATTTTGAAACTGTTGATGAAATTTTTAACACTTGACTGTGCACTCGATAATTGGCATTCGGCACTGAATCTTTAATAATTTTATAGTTGTGAAAAATTCTTGTGTAAAATTTTGGGTGTAGTGGGGGTCATTTTTTTGATAGTCAGGACAGTTTTAAATATCAAAACGCAATTTAAAGCCAATTTTTATCTCAAAAAAAGCTGTTTTTCTCTACTTTTTGCCAATTTTTACCATTTTTCATAGAAAAAAAAAATTGATATTAAAGAAATTTTCGACTGTGCAGAGTTATCAGATTACTAATTAGAGAAGTACACCCGAAAATAAATGAAATTTATTAATATCGTATTTAAAAATAGTTCTATAGTCGGGTTAAGTTGGAAATGGATGTACAGTGAAAAGTGTTTTTTTTATATTTTTAACTATAGTTAGTTATGTTTAGAAAATAAAAATGTGAACGTTTGTAAGAATGAACACTTTTATTGAAGATAAAAAATAAAAAAAATAAATTTCCACATTTTTTTCTTTCAAATATTGCTCTGAAAAAATGTATCAATCTGCTGGACTTATGCCCCCCCCATTTACGCTCCAATTTACGCGAGTATATCGAAGATCCTGCCTAGTGTATTGTTTGCGATTTGATTGGCGACTTTATCAAATTGATGACGCTCAAGATAAAAATTACACTAGGCAGGATCTTCGATATATCACCGCTTGGCAACGTTTCGAATATCCCCTATTCACAGTTTTGTAAATATCCCGGCCCTAATTAGGAAACGTAGTGTGTTTTTAAGTAGTAGGGCTGGGGTATTTACAAAAGTGTGAATAGGGGATATACANCACGTGACGATAAAGGTGTTAATCGTTGTCACCTGTCAGTAACCTTATAGGCGTAAAAATCATGGGAAAATTTGACATGACTCGTATAGTATTTTTATTCTACTGCCCTAATAATATTTTGTGGATCCTTGTAACCAAAATCGAACTTTCGAGAAGGTTTTTTGAAGAAAAATATCGACTGTCTCCTCATCTCACCTACGAATCACATTATTATAATAGTATAACAATATTCAAAATTGTTATAAAACTGTGGCCTGAAGATGCGTAAGCGAAACGTTGCAGATAATAAATATTAAAAATTGTTATACAACTTTTAAAAAAATATATAATTTTTGAAAAAATTAAGCGGATTACAAATTTGGCAGATAACCGTTTCTTTTTGATAGAACTTGTTCACGAAACTATATTTTCACAACAAATGGCACCAAGAACCCCCCTAATGTATCGAATGCTAGATGGTTAATACATGATGGTACAGATGGTATGTGTCAAGTATATTTAAAAATAAGTGTCCTTTTAAAAATGACGAATTTTTAATTAGCCTCAAATCTCCTCAAAGTTGCAAAATATTACATTGCTTGAAAAATGTGTTCTTCCCAAATTTGATCTTTTAAAAAGAAAATTAAATTTTGCTCCTTGGCGGACACAAATACAATTACCAACAACGGCCACTTTTACAAATCTGATTCAATTTCCATTCATGACGTTTTAATGGTTAGCATCATGTCTTACTTATTATTTAGTTTTACGATATAAGTTATAAGTGTGTCGATATTGGCTAATTCGGTGATATCGAGCTGGCAATGTACAAGCCTTGGCTCTGGGTTTTTCCACATGATAAATTAATTTTTTATAAATTTTGAATTTCGACTGTACAAAATGTTAATTGTAAAGAATCAAAAATACTGTATAACGTATACGGTATACGGTATACCACAATTTTATATAACACAGTATTTTTGGTTTTGTACAATAAACATTGTGTACAGTCGAAATTCGAATTTTTCAAACTATTTATTTATTTATTTATTTATTTGAACTTCTTAAATTTCTTATTTAAACGAGTTCGAAAATTATCATCCTTTATAACCCTGACCCTCATAAAATGATATTTCAAAAATTTTGTTATTTTTTATTCATTCAAAGTTCATTCAAAATATTGTTGAACAAGTTTTGCAATTTGAATATCTTGCGCTGCCATTCCTGTTGTGTCAAAAATCGAAAATTGTTTCTCCATTTCTTGAGGTGGATTTATTAACAAGTTCCCAATCTCCACCAATTTCACATTTTCACCCAATCGTTGGAATTCTCCACGTTCACGGCACTATCAAAAAATCATCAAATACAAGAAAAAATATATTTTTATTAAACTACGTTTTGCTTCAGCATCTTTAAGGTTTTTTCAGAAAAGATTTTTGTTTGCTTTTTCGAATAATATAAAAAAAGATTGAAATTTTGTTAAAAATATAGGAAAACCCGTAAAATTTTTCAATCAGTTAAATTCACAACTTTCTTCAAACTTGCTATTTTCAAATTTTGATTGACTTAATAGGTCGCATTTGTTTTTTTAGAAGTGAAAGGTTAGAAATAAAATCTCAAAAAATCAACCCGCCTTAATATTTGAACAAAATTTGCAAAAAAAAATTAACTATTTTTTTTGAAATTGCTGCAAAATTTTTTATAATGAATTTCGACGAGACAATTCTACAATGTTTTTTCGCCGTTTTTAGATGATTTTAAGAATGCTTGAGCCTATATATAGCCTCTATATAGGCTCTGTGCTCACACGGGTTAAAGGGTTATATTATATGTGGGCACGCATATATGTGGGAGGAGACCTTCCCAGCCCCACTGATTGTGTTTAAATCTAAGCTAGTCGATTTTTATTCTTCCTGCCGTACTATACACTCTTCAACATCTTTTACAATTTTAATTGAAATGCCCGTCAAACTAATAAATTAAGTAATTGTGTGCTATTCAAAATAACTTGGTTGTTTGATGATGTGTGAAATACCTGTTAAAATAGTTTACTTAAAAAGTGACCAATTAATCTCAGATTGAGCGTAAATTTTTGGTTTTAATTCGTAATTCAGTATTTTTGGTGTAAATTGAATTTTTCGTGTTATGGGGGACCTTTTCCTGTTTAACTGAATCGCAAACAAGTAAAGTTGACTCTTGAAGAACTTCATCACTTTAAAGGGGTGGTTGTTATCTTGCTGATGTCACACAATACTTTTTGAAAGAATTTTGAATTATTTCATACTTAATTTGAAAGTTTTATTTCAAAAAAGACTCTGAACCAGGGGTCGGCACAATTGGATCGGATCCTAGTCAATTTTTTGGGTGGGTCCACCGATCCAATCTGATACAATTTTTTTTCGAATGTGCCAACTCCTGCTCTGAACCGTCCGTAATAGCTCAATAAATTCACTTAAAATGTCTATCTACGGCCACCCCTTAATTCCATTTTCCCAACGGTATCAGCTCCAACACATGTTATATGAAGAAATGATTTACGGTCTGAATTAAGGATATTTGATAGATCATTATAAACTTAATTATAAATAATCAATCAATAAATAATATCAATTAATAATTTGTTAAAAATTTAATTATAAATAATACTAGTTATTATCAATAATAACTCATAAATAGTTTATTTTAAAGGAACACTTCACCGTCCAAATGGGCCATTGTCTTCAAATCAAAAAGTATTTTCATAAATAAAAATATTATCAAAAAACTGGAAACGTATGTAAAAACATTTTAACAAATTTTTTTCGTGTATAACACAGATCAAATACAGCAAGCAAATTACATTTTAGAATCAGTTAGAGTGAGGTAGGAAGGGCAAAACTTTTTTTTTGCTGATTTTTTTTTCAATTTTACTTAAATTGTAGCCCTTTTAAAAAGATTAAGTTCAGTTCAAAAAATATTTACAGCAGTAGCTCACAATTATTGAAAAATGTTTTTGTGCTGAACGTAGTATTTTCCAAGGCTACAATTTGAACATAATTGATAAAATGTTAGCAACAAAATTTTGCCTTTCCCACTTTGAATCAGAGTTGTTTGGGCTGTGCAAGGTTGTCCCCTAAGACGAAACTATACACTCCTCATAAAATGTATTCGTCTTAAAAATTTCTATTTGGAAAAATCCAGATTTTTTTGAAATTTTCAGCAATAATTCTGATTGATTTTTCCAAAAAAGCTGAGAAACTGGTTTTGATATGTTTATCGGGAAGTGCATGTCAATGGGATAATTTTTACATTGCAACCTCAAGATATCTCTTTATCACACTTTTGTAAATATCCCGGCCCTGATTAGCAAACGTGGTGTGTTTTTAAGTAGTAGGGCCGGGATATTAACAAAAGTTTTATAAAGGGATATGGGGACTTTTCCGACTACTTTTCCTATAAAATAACAATTTTTATGATTTTTAAAGGTGTTAATAAAAATGTTATCAAGAATAACTAATTCTCTATGTTAAGAGAAATTCTCTTAGAGAATTAAAAAAAAAATCAATAATTGTTAATTGTAAGGAAAATGTAGTTATAGTATCCTGTCTTTGACGTTTGTTATAATTGGCTCTCTTGAGGGTGTTACGGTATGAATAAGATTGCACTGTTTGACAATTTGTTGTACATTTTCGGCCACTTGAATTCGCCACTTTTGGTCAATTTCACAATTTGATAATTTCATTTGATTCTTGAAGGATTCAGCACTTGACCTTGAGCGAGACAAAATCATAACGTCGCGACAAGTGCTCACATGGGCCAGAAATCTAATAAAATAATAAATTTCCAAACACTTTCACAATTTTTGGAATAAATTAAGGTTAATTTGTTTGCTGAAAATCATTAAAATATCTTATTTTATTACCTCAACTGCCATAATGCCTGAATTCCAACCCCTATAATTCCAATTTTTTCAATTTTTGAACATTTTGAACCCAGAATTGTTCTACTTGCCAAAGCACTTGCAGCAGCAGTCCGCATCTCCGTCTGAATACCAGGTTAAATAACAGTCGACTTTATTTATGATGAGATTATTTTTGAGAATTTTAATCATTTTTAATAGTCCTAAACACTATTTATGGTTCTATGCGTTTCTGAGGAAAAATTAGCCGCTATCATTGCATGAACTAGCTCACTTTTCCCCTGTTTAGGACTCTTTTAATAGAGGACACGTTAATCCGCCAAAAAATTATACGCCAAAAAATTATCCGCCAAATGAAAAATTATCCGCCGAAATAATTATCCGCCAAAAGAATAATCCGCCAAATTAAAATTATCCGCCAAATTTTTTCTAAAAATCGGATAGTTTTATGAAACAAACTAATTTGGCCTTTCATTTTACTCACCACCGGCAAATGTTATTTTCAAAAATAAGTCAAAATAAACGTGAAATTTAATTTGGCATGTTTTGAGAAAATTAAAAAGGGCGATCTAAAATTTTTAAAAGCATATTTATTTTGCAGATGAACACATTTGAATTAAAATACTGCCCAAAACAAGTTTAAATTAAATTTTCATCGTTTTTTCAGAGAAATAATTTCAAAATTGGAAAAAAAGTGGTAATTCACCTGAATTTTTAATAATGTAACTTTTTTTAGGTTGTTTTATATCCTTTCTCCAACCTTAGTAGATCTTGAAAATGAAGGTTATCTCTATAGCGCGTGTTTGAATCCCACTAATGTTGTCTTAGTGATTGTCTTGAGTATGATAATAGGCAAGGGTGCTTGATATTGGGAGCGCCAAAGTTGATGGTGCGTAATCACTAAGGCTATTACTAACATAATCAAAATTAGACAAAATTAATGGGATTCGAACACGCGCTATAGAGATAACCCTCATTTTCAAGATCAACTTAGGTTGGAAAAGAGATATTTACCAGCAAGCAACACCAAATTGTACCCTCTTGACGATTGAAGACCTACTTGCCTTATCGGAAAAACTTCACCTTGTAAAGGGTATTTATAACATGAAGCTATCATTGATGATGCTTTTAAATGCTCTTTGAGTGGGCGTTAAAAAGTGATAGTTCGATGAGGTCAACCTAATTGGTAGTTACAGTCTCCCCCGTGAGACATAGATTATGCTCTAATTCGGTCAGAATGACCGTTCTTGTGAGTTATTCTACCAACATTTTTTTTTCAGATTTTTGTTCAACAGTTTTCCCGTTGTCGTGGTTTTCCCAACAAAAATCGAAAAAAAAATTTCTGTTCAAAAAACACTCATTTTAAAAAGTAGGGATGTGTAGAGTTAATAACAAGCATCACGAGGTAGCTTGAAATCTCAGCTAAACATTTAAAATAATAGATTTTTCCCGAAATTTCCCTAACTAAATATTGTTTATCGGGAATGGTTGGTCACAAAGTCAAAAAATTTTCAAATCTTAAAATTCATCACAGACTGTGTCAATGGGTGCGAAGAATAATAGAACGCGCAGAGAATATCATCCCGTTCGATTGAATTCCATTTTTATTAATTTTTCAACGTTACGACATATCCCCTATTCTCACTTTTGTGAATATCGCCGCCCTGATTAGGAAACGTAGTGTGTTTTTAAGTTGACTACTGTAGTAGGGCCCAGATATTCACAAAATTAGGAATAGGGGATATGTTAATACTTTATGTAGATATTAAATTTCAAACATTTTTTTAAATAAGTTCAACAACAATTTATTTAGTACTTTTTCATTCATAACCTTATTAGTTTGAATGAACTCTCACTCAGTTTCCGCGGTCAGCGCGGCACCATGTGCCAAAATTCTTTCTTTTATCAAAAAAGGCGTTTTGGGGTGACCCGAATTAAATATGTCATAAAATATAAATTTTTTACATTTTCACGAAGAAATAATAATTTTTATATCATTTTCATTGTCAAACTCTCAAAATTACAAATCGGTGAAAATATTTCACAAATTAAATTATATGAAAAAACCCTATATTATGGTTATTAATTGAGTTTCGCGCGCTGTTTGATACCACTCTCAAATTGACGAGCGAGTTTGTTAACTTTTGCGGCAATTCTCGTAGCCAGATTCTTGCTTCCAGGAAATGACGGGCGGAATGGTCTGCACCGTTAAATTTGATTAATAATTATTCATTTAACATTTTTAAGCTTATAAAAATTGCTAAATGTTTCATTTTTATTAAAAACTTCATGATTGAAATAGACAAAATTCAAATGTAAGGTAAAACTAAGTAATAAAGCAAAAGTTTCCTTTTTGTTACCAGAAGTGTATTTGCCATGCAAATTTTGCGCAGTATATTTTTAGTTTGGCCTGGTTCTCTCGGATAAATTCTAATTGTGACTCATTTTTTGCCAAAAGTTTTATATAATTTGGATTATGAAAACGAGTCATGCGATTAAGTTTTTAGATAGCTCAAACTGAGCACAAATATCTAGAAAGATTGTTCAATCATCAGTTTTTGTTATAAAAAATTTTGTTATTAAAAATTTTTGTTATAAGAATTTTAGTTATAAAAATTTGTGCTCAGTTTGAGCTATCGAAAAACTTAATTGGATTAGTCGTTATCAAAAGCCGAATTATATAAACTTTATTAGATAATACTCTGTATCTTTTTGATTAAACTAAGCATGAAACGACATTGTCGTCGATATAATATCGATTATGATTAGGTTGGCCACGGACTTTCTAAAAAGGAATTTAAAAAAATCGGATGGATGATTTTTTACTGATTTTTCAATTTATACTCAATTATGTATCGACCAACGTTAAGATATAAAAATTAGACCTTGGCAACCGTGATAACGATCTTTGAGTTCAAAAATATTCTCCTTTACTCTTTCGATAAAAGTATTGTTTCGATTTAAGGATTTTAAAGTACGATTCATGCTCAATATACAGCATGTCACATTTTTGGAAAGCTATAATTGGAAAGCTAACCGAATAAATCTGCCACGATTTTTGTTTTGTCTTAAATACTGTGTTGAAATTTTGAGCGATTAGGTTGAAAAAAATACTATTTTTTCGTTTTTTATGGGGTTTTCACAATTTTCAAAATATTGTCAAAATCTTTGAAATTAAAAAAAGACATCATCAGCTTATTTAAAAGGAAAATTAAACTATCGGTGATGCGATTGGAGAGGCTGTTGGTGAGTCGGCAGTGCACCCGACTCGGCACTAACAGGCTTGTATATTGAGCCCAGTGTCTTTTTGGCTTGTTTTTGAAATTCTCAATTTTATTGGTGTTGCTCAGAAAAAACGCCAAGATTTCAGAAAAATTATTGACGTCAATTTATTTTTGAACTCTTGTTTTGAACTATTTTGGCTTGTTTTTGGGCTTGCTTTTTGAATGTTGTCGAGTAAAATTATTATTTCAAAAAAAGACATTCGTTTGCGTTTTCATTCCATAGTAACTCACTCATAGCAAGTTAACTTTCTGTTTTCTTCTCGAGTTGAAGGAAATATTTTAAGTCATTTTGATCGGTTTTTTAAAGTTTTTGAGTCAGCGGAGGTAAAATTTGCAAGATAATTTTTTCCCATTCATAACGGCGCTGATAAAATTAAATAAAACAAGTTAACGTTCCTAAAAACGATAACTTTCAGTTTTCCGTATGATAGGTTTTGAAATTGTTGATCATCAGAAACCACAAAAAATTGTAGTTCAAATTTCTCTGACTTATAACTTCAAACGTCATTAAGAAAATGTTTATTTTAGACGAAACTTTCTCATCAATTAAATTAAAAACCATTTCTGGTAGCTATATTTCTCCCTAATTTCGGGTCAATTTTGGATATCACTTTATAAGAACATATTCAAAAATTCTGATTAATAAAAGTAATGTTAAGTAGGCATGAGCGTTTTTGGCGTTTGAAATTCGTTGCAGCTTTTCAACGAGCAAATTTCGAGTTTGAGCTATCTAGCGCCCCCTGTGGCCAATAAAAAATAATCATGATTTTTGAATTTTTTGTTGTTGACTTACCCTAGTTTGGAGTTGTTTTGAAAAGTTTTCCATTTTTTAAAGTACTCAAATTTTGAGTTCGAGCTCTCTAGCTCCACTTATGATCATTTCTAGGCAGAAATTTTTATCCCATAATTTTTTTCGGGTTTAACTGGATATGGTAGATCTATCCTTGATCTACAAAAATAATTTATCAGAAAATTTTTGGCCGGCCTTGGTGACCACCATGCAGCGAGTTCTAGAACACCCAATCAAAATTTCAAATTCCTGCTCCTCCTAGAGCTCACATACGATTCCACTCAAATTTTGTGATTATGGATTAGTTTTGAATTTGGTCGTAAAATAAAAGGTATAAATGAGCTCTCAATTTTATTGTTTTGTACTCCCGCAGTAGAGTCTTGCCAGTACTACTCAGACTTGAAAAGAAATTTAAGAGAAAATTGTATCATTTCTTTGTATCTTTTTGATTAAACTAAGCATGAAAGTACATTTTCGTCGATATTACATCGATTATGATTAGGTTGGCCACGGACTTTCTAAAAACGAATTTTTAAAAATCGAATGGATGATTTTTTATTGATTTTTCAGATTATACTCAAATATGTATCGACCAACGTTAATGTATGAAAAATTTGACCTTGGCAACCGTGATAACGATCTCTCAGTTTAAAAATATTTTCCTTTACTCTTTCGGTAAAAGTATTGTTTCGATTTGGGGATCGGAAAGTTCATGATCAATAAACAGCATGTCACATGTTTGGAAAGCTAACCGAATAAATCTGCTACGACTTTTATTTGGTCTTAAGGATGTGGGGGACGATAATTTGGCTCTTTTTCACACATTTTCAAGCAAAGTTTCTGAGAAACCTGGCTTCAGAAATAATTATTTATTTTCCAAATACGTAGTACAACTCTAAAGGAAGTTGCCAGTACTATTCAGAGCATCTGATACCTCAACCTACGTCCAGAAAATGGTTATTAGTAGGCGTCTCTAAAAGTACTGAAAAGCCTACTCCTCATTCATTTCTCATCATTTTTACTTGTTATTCGCAATTTAACTTCCAAATATAAATGCGCATCTCCGAGCGGTNAACTGAAATTGCGAATAATTCGAGGAGTATACCACCAAAAAATAAATATAGTTAGTATTATGAAGTTTGAAGTGTTTTATGGGACAATTTTGAGTTCAGCAATTTTTCAAAAAAAAATATATTATATTTCGATTTGATTCGCAAATGAATTCGAAAAATAGAATGCTAGAAGTAAAAATTCAAATTTACTCTAAAAATTTTTTTCGAATTTTTTTTTCGAAAATTTCTAGAGCAGATAGAAACTTTTCATTTTGACCATCTAATTCATCGTAGTTGATTTACTAAGAAAACATGTTTAATTTTGTTTTTCACTGTTAGCAACACAGCTAAAAATGCGGTTGACTTTGAAAATTCTAGAAAAATTCTAGAGCAGATACGGATTTCTGGTTAAGACCATTAAATTTCTCGGTGTCGACTTAGTCAGGAAAAATACTTTTATTTTCGATTTGTTATTTGTAAATGCCTTAAAAGGTCGCTTTCCCCACCCCCTTAACACGTTAAGGAATTTTTTCTCAGAAGTCAGTCTAGCGCTTCATTTGAGTTTACTGATGGCTTTATACTATAAAGTTTATAGCCATAAAATAAATTGAATAAAAATAAAATGAGAAGTTATTAGAATTTTCTACCTTTAATTAAGTTCTTTCAGAAAAACTCACATCCTCACAGGTTTTGCGTATTATCAAAATGAAAACGTCAATTTACCTTGAAATTCATACTGTTATTATAAGTCTGACAAAAAATTCATTTGAAAGTTTACTAAGAGTTGATGTCTTCTTATGAAAAAATTAACGGTATATCGTCAGTTCTTCACAGGCTTTCAAAAAGCCATCTCTTTGACTTTTTCTCATCCCTATCCCCAAATTTTACATATCTTTTGCTTTGAAAAGGGATAGAAAAGGGGATAAAAGCCATCCTTTTTCGAAGCCTGTGTTTCAGCTAAGAAAACTTCAGTCATTCCGATGTTATCCAATTATTCTGATGTCATTCATTGTTAAAAACACAAAAACGTAATAATCCTGAGTCTTTCATCTAGAATAATTGCCCAGGAAAATTAAGGGGGTAGCGGTCGCAAAAATGAACTTTTGGACTCCAATATACCGGAATACAAAACTGCTTGGAAACTTTTGAGAATAGCCATATCCCTTTATCACTTTTTGGTCAGAATGCGTAGCCACAACGTTGAAATCACACGTTAAAAGGAGTAGTGGCTACGCATTCTAACCAAAAAGTGATAAAGGAATATATGGTAGATCTATCCTTGATCTACAAAAATTATCTATCAGAATAATTTTTGGCCAGCTTTGGTGACCACCATGCAGCGAGTTTTAGAACACTTAATCAAAATTTCAAATTCCTACTCCTCCTGGAGCTCACATACGATTCCACTCAAATTTTGTGATTTTGAATTTTGGATTTGGTCGTTAAATAATAGGTATAAATGAGCTCTCCATTTTATTGATTTGTACTCCCGCAGTAGAGTCTTGCCAGTACTACTCAGACTTGAAGAGAAATTTAAGAGAAAATTATATCATTACTTTGTATCTTTTTGATTTAACTAAGCATGAAAGAACATAGTCGTCGATATCCCTTATTCACACTTTTGTTAATATCCCGGCCCTACTACTTAAAAACACACTACGTTTCCTAATCAGGGCCGAGATATTAACAAAAGTGTGAATAGGGGATATGATATCGATTATGAATCATAATTTATGATAAGGTTGGCCACGGACTTTCTAAAAGGGAATTTTTGAAAAATCGGATGGATGATTTTTTATTGATTTTTCAGATTATACTCAATTATGTATCGACCAACGTTTAAATATAAAATTTGACCGTGGCGACCGTGATAACGATCTTTGGGTTGAAAAATATTCTCCTTTACTCTTTCGGTAAAAGTATTGTTTCGATTTGGCGATCGGAAAGTACGATTCATGATAAATATACAGCATGTCACATTTTTGAAAAGCTATAATTGGAAAGCTAACTAAAAAAATCTGCCACGACTTTTGTTTTGTCTTAAATACTGTGTTAACATTTTGAGCGATGAGGCTCCAAAAATCCTATTTTTTGTTTTGTTTTTTATGGAGTTTTCACAATTTTTAAAAAATTGTCAAAATGTTTAAAAATTAAAAAAAAACATCATCAGCTTATTTGAACGGAAAATTAAACTTAAAATGAAAGAAATTTTGAAAATGGCATTTTCAAAATGCTTAAGGTCGTCAACATGTCCAATTTGGATTAACTTGTTATTTCCGTCATCCTAAATATTTGCGAATACGTATTAATTCAAAATATAATTCTTTACTCATGGTTAAATTATTGAGCAATATTTGAGAAGAAAACATAATTGGTGCAGATTTATCCGTTCGTATAAGATTAATGCATAAATTCACCTCAAGAATGCAAGAACGATAATTATAATTAATGAACAAGTGCCGATAAACTCGAATACAGTTACTGGATTATAAAAATGATGTTAAATCTTATAATGTTTCTTATTTTAGATTCCATAAATAGACGATGAAACTTTTACCAATTGTTTTCGCTGCTGCATTAGCTTGCAATAATAGAGGCAGTAGATGGGGCGGCGGCGAAACAGAACCCGTCAAGAAAGAGGAAAAAAAAGTTTAAGATGATAATTTCCGTTTTATCATGAGATTGGGCGATTGAGCGTGAAATAACTTTATGTTAACCTGCGAAATATTTTTTCAAACTTTTTATTCTGATTTGAAAATGATTGAATAAATCGAAAGCTTATCTCTTATTTTTAGTTGTTATGAATTGAAAAAAAATCCACATCGAAAATCCTGCCTAGTCGTCGATATTTTTGACTACGTCACAAGAATATAAAGTGACCAATGAAATGACTGGATTTCTTTATTTGTGACGTTATCATAGAATTCGACGATTAGGCAGGATTTTCGATATAATATGTCTCGAAACAACCAAAACAAATTAATGCGAATTTTATATAGTGATGCTATTGGAGAGGCTGTTGGTTAGTCGGCCCTCACTGGCTTGTATATTGGGTCCAGTGTTTTTTGGCTTGTTTTTGAAATTATCAACTTTGTTGCTGTTGCTCAGAAAAAAACCTACTAGTAATATTTCAGAAAAATTATTGACGTCAATTTATTTTTTGAACTCTTGTTTTGAACTATTTTGGCTTGTTTTTGGGCTTGCTTTTTGAATGTTGTCGAGTAAAATTATTACTTCAAAAAAAGACATTCATTTGCGTTTTCATTCTTTAGTAACTCACTCATAGCAAGTCAACTTTCTTTTTTCTTCTCGAGTTGAAAATAAAATCACCTATCAATAAAATTAAAAACTTTTTCTCGGAGCTATATTTCTCCCTTATTTAGGGTCAATTTTGGTTATGACTTTATAAGAACATATTCAAAAATTCTAATTAATAACATTTTTTTTTGAGTAGGCATGAGCAATTTTAGCCATTGAAGTTTGTTGCAGCTTGTTAACTAGCAAATTTCGAGTTGGAGTTCTCTGGCGCCCCTTGTGGCCAATTTAAAATTCTTGTAATATTTGAATTTTTTTTGTTGAGTTACCCTTGTTTAGAGTTGTTTTGAAAATTTTACCAATTTTTAAAAATACTCAAATTTTGAGTTCTGGCTCTCTAGCTCCGCCTGGATCGTTTTTCGGCTAAAATTTCTGTCCCATTATTTTTTTGTGTTTAACTCGATATACTCCCAGTGACCTGTTTTGGGTCATTTTTTGGAAAGAAGTTTTGTCTTAAAATTTTTCTAAGGGTTAAGTTAGTACTCCTTCAAATTTTCAGCTCTTAATTTCCACGCGTTAATGTGTTCATTTTTGCATTTTTATCACGGTGGAGACCCTAGGTATCGTACATGTGAGTAATTTAAATTATGATCTTACCAATATTCCATCATCGAAGAGTAAAGTTTTCAAATGAAGTGTTTCTTGTGAAAATATCATCATTAACCCGCTTTTCCCAGCAGCAACTCCACCAGATGCGACCTTAAAGTGTCAGATATCAAATATGTGAAAAATTCATCAAAATGAATACACCCATTTACAAGTAATATGCCAAATTTCTATCGAATTTTCAAGGACTAGAATTTTTTTTTAAAGGTTTTGAGGTCGGGGGTCCTTTTCCCATATCCTATATAGACTTATAGTTCCATAAACGATGAGTTTGATGTTCCGTTTCTGAGAGGGAGCAACGTGTAAGCGACGTGTGAGCGTAAGAGAGTAGAGCGAAGGAGAGAGAGGGGAATATGTTGGCATCTCTCAAATAACCCACATTGCCTCTACCATCTCAGAAAATCAATATCAGGGGATTATTACACTGAGATTGAACACTCATTTATCCACTAGGTTCACAAACTCATAAAACAATTATTTTAAGGGACTATTAAGCTAAAATTGAACACTTCTCAAGCCATTAGGTCATCGTTTATGGAACTATAAGTCTATAAAGGATATTGAAAAACAAATCGTTTTTCGGTATTTTCTAAAAGACGATTTATCAGAAAGACCTGAATTTTTGGGAATACAGATAACTTTCAACGTTTGAGGTTAAGGGTGGAAGAATTTCTGAAAATTTAAGTTAGCTGTTCTAGAATTCCAAATTACTGTGTTTTTAACCAATTTATTTTATAAAATCATGTTTATTTTTTGACTTTTATATCAATTTTCTTCAAACCTTGCCCATAATTTCAAATCTTTCATCCCTGTAAAATTTATTTTACTTATTTTTTGCCTATTATTATAGAGAATTTGATTTTTGTCATAGCGGAAGTGAATTTTCCAAATTTCAGACTTTTTTCTACTTGAAATGTCTTCAAAGTCAGATCAACAGAAAGATCTTGTGCTACTGAACATAAAATTCTGAGAAACACAATTTTTTTTGAATATTTGAGGTCAAAAAACCAAAAATCTGATTAAAATTGAATCTTCCAGAATTTCAATAAATCTAAAATTTTCGAATTTTTTTTTACATTTCATGCATTTACAGATTGTCCATTGTTTAAACATATCCCTTTATCACTTTTTGCTTAGATTGCGTAGCCGCTGCTCTTTTTAACGTGTGTTTTTAACGTTGTGGCTACGCAATCTAGGCAAAAAGTGATAAAGGGATATTCTGACTCATTTTGATAAACCGAAGGTTCTAAAAAAGCCAAAAGAAATGCGGGAAAAAAGACCCGAGACCGGTTTCGATCAGATGTTCTGTAATTTTGAACGAAAGTATTTTACAAAATATGCATTATTTAATTAAAGTAATAATTAGCTTGACGCAACAATTCAGCAGGGTTCAAATATTTGACTTGTTCCTAAATATTTAACGTTTTAGCTATTTTATTTTGCGAAATGGGCGTGAAAAATGCAAATTTTTAAGTTGTTTTTGCTTAACTACTTTGAGTTTGGGTTGGTTACCTTTATTACGAAAACTTTATCATCTTCAATGTATCCTGTTTTAACACATGTTTGAGCTGCAGCCCCGCCCAGCAGGTGACTCATTGGAAGTTGACCAAGTGTTTGGATCGGACAAGTCTACAAACTGGGTGAAAACTGGTTTTAGCACTCAAAATAATAAAGTATACATTTTTGGTCGACTTTTTTTGCTATGAAAAATGCGTAGGCTGAAAAATTAATCAATTTAAATAAAATAACGTGTGCAGTATAAAATCGCATGTTCAAAATGTTTCCGTTGAAACTTGATTTGAAAAAAAATCGCACCATAAAAGTTGAAATGAAAATTAAGTATAAGAAGGGAACGCAGCGATGAAAATTGTAAACTAAGACCCTAATCACACCTAAACCCAAATTCTATGATTGATCGAGAAAGCAAAATTCTTCCCCGTTTTCCCAAAGCCGATTTGTCTCCTGCTGAAATTCGAACTTTATTTTTTTGCTTTCTTTTAATAAAAACGCTGCAACCTTTACTTCTCGTCCGAGGGTGGGCGCTTGAGGTTCCCGGGTAGTTTTATGGGGAATAGGGGGATGTGGGACCGTTTTACACTTTTGAAAATTAGCTATAAACGGAACCTATACATCCCACCTAAAAAATCGCCATTAGCTCCCGAGAACTACTGAAAAGTAACTCACAGTGCCCTCCTAAAAAGCTCTGGCGTGTAAAACTTCTGCTCTTTTTCCTCAATGAGGTTTTTTATTGGGCTTTCGCTATGCTTCCTCAAAACCTTAACTCTGTCGAAATCTTCTAGTTCATTTCATGATCAATAAAAGTTTCAATAAAAAGAAAAAAAAAAGAAACTTTTGGCCACGCCAGACCATTTACCATACCACTGCTGACGACAAATCAGACCAGATTCGAAAGAGAGTTGTCGTATCATACTAAGTGGCCAACACCTATCCAAAAATCGCCTAAAAATCATCCTATCATTTTTCCTTCTATCTTTTAATTATCTATTCATATAATTTATTTTTTCCAATCGGTTCCGATTTATTTATTCCAAAATTATTTTGGAACCAGAAACCGAATTAAATTTTGAGATGAGCCTGTTTTTAGATCCTGCGTGGGTTAAGTTATTTAATACGAAAAACGAGTTTTTTCTCATCGCTCGGAATGCTCTCCATGATGAGTATTGTATACAAGCAAGTCTCAGTGGAAAAAAAAAGAAAGTATTATAAAATAATGAAATATTAAGTTTCATTGCATTTTACTTGTATTGCTAATTTCCGCATTCATTCTTCTCATAACAGAACATCCCTTTATTACGTTTTGCTTAGAATGCGTAGCCACTACACCTTTTAACGTGTGATTTTAACGTTGTGGCTACGCATTCTAAGCAAAGTGTGATAAAAGGATATATCCCTTTATCACACTTTGGTTGGAATGCGTAGCCACGTCGATTTTTGAATCGATTTTTCTATCTGGCTACGCATTCTGACCAGAGTGGTACAGAGAGATATAAATTTAAAAAAATGTCGACTTTAAATTTTGTTGACCACAATTGTATGGTCCATAACAATCACTCTCAAAATAACTTGATCGTTAACAAATTTTCAAATCAAATGTGCAGGTCCAAATCAAGCCAAAAATCAGGATAAATCCGTTAAAGAGATATCTCGTACTTTTCGGCTCGTCCTTTTTCAAACGATTCTACGTTGGAATTAGTTAGTTTCGAATTCATGGTCAATCTCCTGTTATTCTGTTTAGAAAATACGGAACATTAAAGTTTGAGTAATCATCTTTAGAATAAAGCACTCTTATTCTTCCAAAAAAAAATTATCAAATGTTTTGGCGAAAGATTTTGCGGCAAGATCGATTTACTCTGGCCAATTAAGTTAGAAATCTTAGCGTCATGATGACGTGACTAGTCATGACTTTTTCACCAGCGTTCAATTCCCAGACTAGCTATACTTTTTTTATGATAAACTGACCAACAATGCAAGAAATGTTGCGAAAGCTTCAAAAGTCAGAGCTCTCTACCGCCTAAACGGCAAATATCTTCGCCATAAGTTTTTTTTAAGATTTAAGAGGGATACTGCTTCGATAACTTATTTTTCTCATAAAAAATTCATTTTGTATTTAGTCTTCAATATTCATAATGATTAATCCGCAAAAAGTCCGCTCACGAAAATTTACTTTCGAAAATATTTAGAGAACGGTTTCAATAAATTGAAATCTTATCAAAATTAATAATCCAGTTAATTAACTTCAAATTAATCAACATATTTCGAAAAATAAATATATTTGATTTTTCTATGTTTAGAATCGTTATGTCAACCGAAGTCAACCGTTATGTTTTCTCCATAGTTAAAAGTTTTCACCCGTATCGATACTTTTCCCGCCGAATACATTTTATACGCAACAGCCTGATTTTCAAATAACTTTTCTCCAATTAATTCTGGTAAATAAACGGACATTTCTGATAATGTGATAATTCGAGGTGGAGCCGCCTCAAGTGAAAAATCTATATTTGCTTTTGAAGGCAAAATCAATTGAAAAAATTAACCGATAACCTTAACAGAACCGCATGCCATTTTTATAAATTGAAAATTTTGTTTTACTGTATAAGTTACATAATAAACTCATTTTTTTAATGCATCATTTTTTTAATTTTCAAATAATTTATTCGTCTAAAGTTAAAAAAAAAAATTCAAACTCAGTCGTTTTAGATTTTTTGGAAACATTTGCTGTATTTTTAACAATTTGATGAAAATAAAGTATAGCGTGTCCACCATTAAAATCGACATATAGAAATACTTGGTGAATCGTTCTTAATTTCTCGAGGGTAAATAAAATACCGGAATGAATTTAAAAAATGAAAAATTAATTTATGGTCGTCACGAGACCGAAATATAGCGAAATATAGCGAAATATAGCTTTTTGTATCGTCAGTATTCAATCATTTTAAAACAAATGCAGGGTCGGTTATTTTTTGTTTGACGCTATTTATCACTCAAATTGATACAATTTTTAACAAAAAAATGAAACCTCGATTTTTCAACAAGAAAAATCATGAAAGTTAGAAAAAATGGATAGCCATTTGATCTGGAAAAATATTCAAATTTTTAAATTTAACACCTTGTAGACGTTAGTTACCACCAGTTTTTGATATATTTCAGTTAGAAAAAAAATACAAAAGAAAAATTTAACTTTTTTAGAAAAGCTGAACCTTCGTGGTCGATTTCGACCCAAAATTGAATGGTAGACACGCTTAGTAAACTGTACTCAAATAATTTGAAAAATTACGTCGTCATCAAAAAAAAATTTATCAGTTTTCCTATCGATGATTTATTCGCTTGCTAAAGCAAATTTGGAGATGAACCAAAATCTTTTCCGCAAGAAATGCTTCCAAGATGTTTAAATGAGAAAAATTTCGAAAAAATGATGCAGAGCAATTTAATGTTAACCATAGTTACTTATGTAAAAATATCTGGTTAACATTTCTTGGGACATGCACCAGATTGAAGGTTAATCTATTACCGCGAAAATATTTCAAAATTTCTATCAATCTTCAAAATTAAAACTGTAAATCAGCTTTGCGATTAGGGACTTAGTAAAGTTCCGGCAGATTTTAATCAAATGCTTTTTTGCAGTGGGGCTGATTTTTTAAATAATCTAAAAAACCGAAGCAACATTAATGGGGGTACCCTTCACAAAAATATTTTGCTTTAATTTTTGAAGTAGGTTTGATCAGCCACAAATAACAATTAGCTGTTTCTCACATGTCTCGAATCTCAAGTTCGCCCACTGGTCGCTAAATGTCACTGAATTGACTGTTTTTAAAATATATCTCCTTCTCAAATACACATCGGATCGACTCAATTTCTCGTCTTTACACTAGAAGCGCTATAAATTGAAGTTGTGAAGTGTTTAGAAATTGCAAAAAAAAATTCAAAAATTGTATTTTGAATATATCATTCAGTGAATAAATTTCTTCGATTTTCAAATAAGGGCTCTTAAAATATCCTTAATTATCCACTTTAAAAATACTATTAAGAGAAAGGCCTGTATCGCTAATACTTTGGCGCTAGAGAACAAAAACTAAATTATATGATTTTGTGGTCAAACTAAAGATAAACAAAAATCTCAAATTTTTTTGCCTTGGAAATTTTTGTACTTTTGAGCGTGATTTTGAGAAATCCAATTTTGACTTCGGACACCATATAGATTTTATTCCTTTCCGTTTCATTTTCTGACAAATAATCTAATAAACCATTTCCACTCATTTTAAATAAATTTTGATCCTTCGAATAATTCTTAATAAATTTCTTAATTATTTCTTCTCAGATGTCTTGAACACATATTTGCTATAATAGTCAAGTGGTTAATTTACAGCGGTTTAAAAATGCAATTTGAAACGTATAAAATTCACTGTGGTTGTTAAACTGACATGTACTTTAAAATACTTGAATTCTTTACACTGTATTTATTCGAAATAGCGATTTAATACACTACAGTAGTGATTTTTTGGTATTTTTAAAAATTGCATCATTATAATCAATAATCCGAATTTGGTTAAGTTTATCACAGAAATTGAAGAGAAAAGTGTCCGCATAAACATTTGGTGTGAACAAGACAAAATTCAGATACAATAATCGAAGCACATATTTTGAAAATAAATTTTTTCACGTGACCTCGTAAAATTCATATTTCGAGTTTGCAGTTAAATTTCGACAAAAAGCTCCTCAAAAGATTCTTTTCCTTGAGTTTTTTTCAGAAATTCGAGCTAAGTTGCGCATCAAACCGAGGAAGAGGCAGTGTTCCGGAAGAATAATGTCCAAACATCGGTGGTTAAAGTAGATATAGCACATATCGACGAAATCCTTCTTATGTTAAAATTTGAGATTAATAAAACCCATGAGGAAATTGATTTACATTTTTTCACGTTGCGTCGTAAAGATAACGTATAAAGGAGTGTTTTAATAGAATAACATTACATATAGCTAGCTGAAGGTCTATTTTACAAAATGGCTAATCAAAACAGCATCTTCAAAACCAGTTTGGCTAATTTTTACTCGAAAATATGTCAATTTTTGAATCACCACCCTCTTGACTTCAAAGAAGTTAATATTAACTTGAGAATAGAATAAAATCTGAAACGTCGTGAATGAAATAAACATAATATTAACTGCTACTCTATTGCATCAGAAGATTTTCTCAGACCGTAGAAATTTCTTAGAAAACCAAAATATCTTGAATGTCAGGGCATCATTTTGCGTTATATTTTCTCAAAATAGCGTCCAATATTTTTCTATAAATATATAATATATGACCCAGATTTTCCTATTAAAAATGAAATGACTTTGTATTGTAAGCCAGATTTGCGCAAATGAAGCTGTAACTTTTTGCATAATACTTGGTAGTTTATCATTTTCTTAGTGAATTAACAAATTTGAGATATTAATATATAAAGCCAAAATATTTTTTGTGTTGAATTATATAACAAAGTAATAATTTCAAAATAAATTGAATTTAACTCTTGTATAACTTCTAAGACTTAATAACGAAAACTGGTTCACAATTTAGCTGAAGAATGGTGCAATAAAATGAGAACCACTCTTTCCATGAAGATTACGAGAAACTTAAAGTCGAGCAACTTTTTTTTCTTCAGCGCCAGACAAACAGAATTTTTCTTAATTTTATTTGAGATTCAGTTGAGAAATAAAAGTGATTTTGATGTGTCAAAATATTGATAAGTCTACTTTTATCAGAAAATCAGGCGTAATTTCCGACCCAGAAACTCAAATTGTTTATGTTTATATTCATCCCCAAATTACTATTTACTGGCTGTTTAGAGATGAAAAAGTTTTTAAAATAATAATGTAATAATGTTTTCGTATAAAAAATTGAAAAAATTCGTGAAACATAATTTACAAATTCGAAGACTCATTTAATTTGTTTTAGTTTGACAATTTCGACTTTAGGGCCTCGGTGCTATTTGACAGATTTGCACTTTTTCAATTTTCTGCTCTTGATCGTAAACTTTTTGCCACTTCAAAATTTTTGGATAAAAACTTTTTCGAACGAAAGTTGCCACTTTTGAGGTTAATTCATTTAATCTGGTTATTTTCAGATCAATTATTCTTACTTTATAAATTGAAAAAAACACTCAAAACGCGCCAAAGGTGTCTAAATAAAAGTAAAAATTATTCTTTTGGAATTAGAAGCCGTACAAAACGGTTTCGACCACCTATAAATAAAATTAAGTTGTTTTTATACGGTTTCTACGTCAAAATCGAAAATTTTAAGTTTTTAAAAAAGGTGAAAAAAACAAAATTCTAGCACATCGAATTAAATATTTATTTCATGAGCTAAATGAAATAAATTTTAAATAGTGGATGAGTCAGCTTACCAATTAGGCAAGTTCTGGGGAAACAAAAATTATTTAATTCTCAATAAAAGAGGGCTTCGATGGATTTTTGCTAAACCGTAGTTTCGTTGCAAAAATTATGATTCAGGATAAACAAGAGCGAAGAAACAAAACGAGGACATATTTATAAAGTAAAAAGTGGCATTCTCAAAATTTTCAGCTGATGATTCAAGAAAAAAAATTTTAAAATTTTGAACTAGAAATGATGTGAACTAATTTCCAGTGTACATGGTCAAAAGTAATGACAATAATTTTTGTGGACACTTGAAAATCCCTGTCATACTTTCATTCCTCACGGATGAGACAAAATAATTTGAACCCGGAACTCGCCGAACATCAAATTCCTGCACAAAAGATAAATACCGGAACTCGCCAAAAATGGAGTTTCGGAAGAAAACATTAATCCCTGAACTCGTCAAAAATCGACTTCTGGCAAAAATACCGGAAGAGTGACCCGAGACCCAAATTTATATAGATATTATTTTCATTCGACGTTTGTTCAAGGAAAAGTTGTGCTCATGAAAACGTTACTTCTAGTACTTAACTCTTTATAATAATTCTATTTGAGGCGTAAAATTTAATTTATTCGGCCAAGGTTGCTCGAAATTGATAATAAGGGCGTGATTCTGCTTTTACTGATCACGAGGTAATTTAATAAAAAAGAAGCTTGATTCGGAAAGTTTCGTCAATTTGAAACGTCTAAAAATATTTTATAAGGTGAGATAATGATAACAGCGACGGACGTGGATAGTGAAGAAATAAGAAGATGAATTTTTTGGATTTTAGCTTTTGAAGCTTATTTTTTTCTTTCAAGGGGGTGGGACTTGCAGCTTTTTGCACCTTGATAGATCGGCTTTTTGGGAAATAAAGTAAGTTTTTCGAACTAATTGACACCTTAAAAACAATGAGTGGTTTTAAGACTCTATCTCCATTTTGTTTTACTCTAGAATTTCTGGAAAAGTTTTGCAATCGTGAAAGTTTTGCTCGCGAAGGTTTGAATTGTGAAACTTTTGAAAGAAAAAAGCCTTGTTTCATTGATTTAAAAAAATACGGTTTTACGTGTTTTTCATTAAGCAACAGTCAAATTCTATGGGACAAAATCCAAAAATTAATGCCTAAATCCTTAATTTCAAGTAATGCTGTATCAATTCTTAAAAAACGAAAATTCTTATTCAAAACTCAGGTATCCTCTTTTTTTGAAAATTAATGGAAACCGCGAATATAGCGGCTGGTTAACTGCGGTTAGAAACTCCTTATGTTAATGGCAAAGCCACCGATCAACTTTGGCCGTCCCAATATCAAGCACCCTTGTCTACAATCATACTGAAGACAATCACTGAGACAACATTGGTGGGATTCGAACACGCGCTATAGAGATAGTAAGCATTTTTAAGATGGACTTAGGTTGGGAAAAGGATATACGTTGACATTTTGATAATAATTCGTTATCGCCTTATTGATAAATAAGTGAACTTTAAA
>SCLH01000307.1:47212-66851 GCA_004367855.1 Oikopleura vanhoeffeni | reverse complement strand
AATAAGTAAAAAAATTAATAAAAATTTCAGAATTGTTCAAATTGAAAATTTTCGTTGTCGCTCCATTCAACAACATTTCTTAAAACTTTAAATAAAAGAAAATTTTTTTCAAATTTAAAATTATCGAAAATTTTTAAAAATTCAATGTAGTAAGTACAATCGAATCGAAGTATCAACGTGAAAGTTCAAAGTATCAACGTAATAAGTAAAAATATATAAGCATTCGCATAATTTTTCGAGAGTCACATTGGAAAATTATCTCAAATACAGGGCCAAACTTTCCCCCAAAATGTGATAGGAGTTACTGATATAAATTTGAACTCGGTGTGAGTTACTGCTGAAACGATGTGCCTCGTGAAACAAGCCGATTTAGTTCAGAAAATAAAAAAAACTTCGTAGGTCGAAAAACATCAAATTAATAAACAGTGGTTTTTTTGACGATATTAACTAAAAGCATGGTAGTCGCTATATTTTAATACATGCTTAGGAAGCAGTTGTTGATGATTTCAAAGCGACGACCATCCTCTTTAAACATTGAATATAACCTTTTACCAACGGAAGTCCATCTAAAAACATTTATTATCTCTATATCGCGAGTTTGAATCCCACTAATGTTGTCTTTAAACTTAAGTGATTGCTATAGTGATTAAACACCGATCAAATTTAGCGGTCCTAATATCAAGCAACCTTGCCTATAATCATACTCGAGACCATCACTAAGACAACATTAGTGGGATTCGAACTCGCGCTATAGAGATAGTAAACGTTTTTGAGATAGATTTCCGTTGGTTAACCCCCTCACACCCTTTGACTATCTAAAGGCAAAAAAATTTTCGGGAGCCAAAACGGCGAAGAAATAACATCGTCACAGACCTACAATTCAAATATGTCATAAAGTTTGCAATTTTATTTCAAAAAATATTGTTGAAAATTTTATACAATGAGCTGTTCAAAAGTTATTTTTTCCTACTTTTTATATGGATTTTCGTCAAAATTTCTTAAAAAATTAATTGTGTGAAAACGATACATAATATCGAAATTCTGAGGAAGTAAGTTTTTAGGAAAGTATTTGAGGTAACTTTTGATATAAGTTTATTGTATCTGCAGTCTCTACACGAAGAATAATTTTTTCACAAGTGATTTCTATGAAACTCAAAATAATGAAAAAAGATACTTTTCAAAAAATTATTTTTCAAAATAATTGAACGGCAATTCAACCCAAATAGAGCCGACAAAGACAAATCGATCAAATATAGAACATAAGGTGGTACTGATTTTGAGTTTTCAGCTGATTAGCAATATTTTTCACATTTTACTGCATATATTTCGACGCGCGGCGATATGAATAATTGTTTTGTAAGCGATCAAGATATCATATTTCAAATTTGAGACCAGTTTTCAATAGCAAAAGTTTCACTCCTAAATTTGTAACTTATATGTCATTGTAAAAAATGTATGGTTTTTCAAGAAATACAAGGTGAGTGAACCTCTCTTTTCTCTCGCAGTTATCTAGTTTACAAACTTCGAAATTTATAAATGTTACGTGTTGGTCACTTAATTTTATCCTTGATCTCAATCAGTGACAAATTAGTAAATTGATATCTTCCCCAGTTTTCCCGTGATAAGCGCTCAAAGTATTGCCTTTAGATAGGCTTTTGGGTATGAGGCGAAGTTCTCGTTTCTGGGTGTGAGGAGGTTAAAGGATATAAGTGCAATTTTAAATGGTTTTTTAAATGGTTTTTAAATGGTTTTTTAAATGGTCTTTTTAAATGGGTAATGGTTTTATGTATAATTTCAAGTTTTGTTTTTTATAAGTATAAAAATAACATTTTTGACAATAAGAATTAATCGAAACGGGAAATAAATATCTTTTTATAATTATCTTATGTTAAGGCTTAAAAAATTTGCAAATGCCATGCAACATGAGAAACACCCGCCTTGCAAAGAGGGTTATATATATACTTCTTTAAAACAAATTTTGTTTAGCTCGTTAATTTTGTGTAAGAGCAGTGTGTCTGGGGTTAATGTCTTGTATCCTTCAAAAAAAACAAATTATGGTTAAATATTAAGAGCGTAACGGCAAAAAGGACTCGTTGTTTTCTTGGGAAGTATACAAATTACGCAAAGTGCCTCAATTATTATATATAGACCAAACAAAAAAGACAGCAACTTTAAATTGAGCTGCTCAATCAGATTTTTTTCACTGAATGACAGAATTTTAAGACTTTTAGTGAGTTGACTTCGCAAAAAAGGATATCACATTTTCTAAGGACCAAATCAAAAAAATATTGTCGTTTTTCTAGAAAAAAAATGATACGCATTTTTCGTATTTTAGAATTACAGGGGCTTCAATATCGCTGAAATTTTTTTGTCGAAAATTCCGGCGATATATGGAAACAAAATATTTTTTTGGGATTAAAATGAAAAACGCGTAGGCGTTTGTACTGACGTCATAATTGGTGAAGTGTTTCGAATTAATAGNTATCTTGTTATGTTTGTGTTTGGTGGGTTGCTGTCGCGGTATCTTGTTTGTGGGGTGGTCCCCGGTCTTGGTCATTTCTTTGTCCGGTTGTAGGGCTGTTTTCTGTTTTTACGTTGTTGCTTGCGTTTTTTATGTTTTCTCCTTTTTTCTTAGGCGTTTGGTTTGGTGTTCTTTTGATGTATTGAACATTTGGATTTTCGCATTTTTGTCCCCTGTTTTGTTGGTTGTCTGTGGTCCAAAGCTTTTTTTTATGGCTTCCTACTACTTTTTGCGCCTTTTTGAAATTATTTTCTATTTTTTCTTGTTTCGATTTTAAGATTAATGTTTCCCTAAGTCCCCCAATTTTTTTCGTTGTTTTTTGATTCCCTATCTGCGTTTTTGTTTTGGTTCTTTTCGGGTTGTCACTCTCCGGTTAAGTGCGCGTTCTTTTGAAATGTTGTGATTTTACTTCGACTGTGCATCCGTAAGTGGTTCGGCTGTTCTTTTATTTTAGTTGTGCAATTCTTGTCGTCATTTTGGCGTGTGGGGGTACAATTTTTTTTGTAGTCAGGACGGTTTTAATAATCACACGCTTTAGCCAATTTTTTCTCAAAAAGGCTGTTTTTCTTCTTTTTTGCCTTTTTACCCTTTTTCATTAGGAAATTTGTTTAAATTTCGTGTTGGGCGGTTATCGATTACTTGCGGTCCCGTAAATGAATTTATTCGTATTTAAAATGTTTTGTTCGGGTTAATTGGAGGATACTGTCAGTGAAGTGTTTGTTATATTTTAATATTGTTAGTTATGTTTGAAATAATGTGGACGTTGTTAGAATGCACTTTTATTGAGATAAAATAACACATATTTCCACATTTTTTTTTTCTTTCATTTTGCTTCTGAAAAATGTCATCTGCTGGTTTATGCCCCCCCATTTACGTCCAATTTACGCAAGTCTTCGAATCTGCTAGTGTTGTTTCGATTTGATTGCGCTTTTCATGATGACGCTCAAGTTAAAATTACACTGGCAGGATCTTCGATATATCACCGCTTGGCAACGTTTCGATTCCCTATTTCACGTTTTGTATTCGCGCCTATTAGGACGTGTGTGTTTTAGTAGTAGGGTCGTGAGGTGTTCAAGTGTGCATAGGGATTACAGGGGGAGGCCTGGGGGCCCAATATCGCCGAAGTGTTTGCCAAATTTTGACGTTGGCCAGTCGGCTTTGGGACGCATAGATTTTTGTTTGAAAATGAACCGGCCGTGTACGTACACCATGGATAGAAATACGTTATCAGGGGCAACCATAAGTTGAAGGACTTATTTGGAGTCATCCAAAATGAGTCTTCATGACGCTTAAAGAATTTCTTTGCCGTTTAGGCAATTAGTGTTATTGGCTTCGGCGGCATTTGTGCCTGGAAGTTATTTAGTTGAAATCGTGATTGCGTAGGCTTTACTCGGCGTTTCTGCAATTCGGCGATATAACGGCCGGCCATATCTCCTTCCCTTTAGACGTTTATACGTGCGTACTAAATTTCTCTGAGCTCGTTTGGTATTAATTTTATATTATCCGCATTTTTCGCATAATTCGAAAAAATCCAATTATTCGATTCACTCACTGATAGTTTACTAACCAAGCTCTACAGTTTTACGTTTTATTTTGTTGTATAACGGTCCACGTTACGAACGAATAAAGTCCATGTTAAACGGTAAGGCGTAAACCTACCTACGTTTTACTGTGGCCATCATTTGTTTTTAGACCTACAAGCACAAAATTACTACATTTTCACGCCAAGTATTTTTATTCGAAGCAAGAAGATAGGTTTTTCTGAGAATGTGTTCAACCTCTTTTATTGATTGTCCGATCTTCCGAGGATTTTTTTTAATGGCTGTTTTCGAAAATATTTCGCATTTTTGAGACGGAATTTTTGCCAGTATTTTCAAAATTTACCTTTTTTATTTTTCAAATCAGGCTTTTTTTTCCTAAGTGCTCACTTTTCACCATATTTTTGAGATTGGGCAGGCTTTATTTCGACAAATATGCCTATGTGCTTTTATTCAGGCGTTCTAATTTTGGGCAGGAGAAGGGTGTTGTCATAACCATGATTTTGGGTTTCTAAATAGCAATGCCGGATTAATTTCCCATTTTTGACCTATGTTCGAATTAGAATGCTACCTACGTGCCGTGTATGTACCGTAACTTTGACGTTAGAGACCTAAATTCGTGTATGTTGATAGGTCTACCTTGCCTTTAGTGTTAAAGACCATCAATCACCGATTCTTTAGTCTCTGACGTCAAGTTCTACGGGACACGTAGGCTATCTTCGATATTTTTCCTTTATATATCCCTTTATCCTTTTTTGGTTAGGAATGCGTAGCACAACGTTAATCACCGTTAAGGTAGTGGTACGCATCCTAACCAAAAGTGTCGTGTATTTTTGATTAATTTGACTTCCATAAACAATCGAATTTTTTGTATTTGATCGTCAGCATCGATCAAGTTATTTCGCTTGTTTTTGTGGGACTCAATCAATGTTCTCCTCCCTAGGATTCAGTTTTACATTCAACTTTTAATTGTTTTAGCTTGGGAAGAGGGGTTCCGTTTGCAGATCTGACTGGAGGTTTTGTCAAATATGAGCAATCAGCAATTTTGGACTCTTGTATCGCATATCTTTGAAACTATCACAGACTTTTTGGCCTTTACCATCACATAATCCGCAACGAGTGTATTTTTTGTTCATTTTCTATTTAAAAAACTTTAAAGTCTTAGGGGACATGTTTTCTTGGGTTTAATGTTTGGCGACCGACAACCTCTTACTTCACGTTGATCTTGGGCGGGTGATCCTGTTTTCGTAGGAGTGAATGTTGTTCATCCTCCTCTTGAATACGGGGTTGTTTAACATTCCGGTGGAGATGATCCCTATTTTATTCTGACACATTAAACATGTTATTTTTGACGGATTTTCGAAGGTTTATTAAACACGTGAGAATAAGCTGGAGTGTCATGGTAGATGTTTTGTGCTGCTTCAAATCTTTGTTTTTATACGACAAGTGTAGAATTGTAAGTCACTATTATTGGTTGCTTAAAGGTCAATGCTGCTATTTGAGATAATTGGAACGGTAATCAGTGGTCTACGTACTATTTTACTTTTTAAGGTAAAAGGTGTTAGTCAACAAAAGTAGTGCCACAGTTTCAAACAACTGTGAGCTTTCCACAGCCGTTTTTTCTATTTTGATTCTTTTTTTCGCATTTTGGTTGAACGTTCATAAATTTTAGTCAGTGTTATATTTTTTACCACAAAAAATTTCATCTCACACGTTCACTTTTATGCGCTGTTCGACTCATTATGTTGTACTTAGTGATTGTCTTAGTGATTGTCTTAGTGATTCGCTTGAGTATTACACACCGATCAATTTAGCGATTAATTCTCAAGCACCTTGCCGTAATCATACTCAAGCCCTAGAAACATTGTGGGATTCGAACACGCGCTATGACGTAGTACACGTTTTTAGATTGAGTTTGGATTGGTAATGATTCTTCAAGGGGTAAAGGTTGCGCATGATTTTTCTCAAGGAGTAGCCATTTCGGGCTTTCAGTTCTAGCACCGCTCAGAATTGTGTACTATCATTTAGTTTGGATCAATGCACTTTTCCATTGTTAACCTTCTTCACATATTCAGGCCGGCGGCTTCAGGCCGAATAATAAACTTGCTTCCACGCTTTTGCTCTTTCCTGACATCGTAATTTTGCACGTGTGGTGTTTATCAGGGTGCTCATATTATGCATTTCTTGTTAAAATACTCGAAGAAAATTAAACGTTTTAACAAATCATCGGTGGAGAGGGAAATAAACTTCGAGTCGCCGAGGAAAACTGCCGACGTATCTTTTTGATTTCAACTTATCAGAATATTTTTAAACAATATTCAAGCTCGGATTTATAATAATCAAATTTTACGAATATTGTTAACCGTTTTTGAATGATTTAATGGAGTTCGTTAGGCAGTCCTATCCCCTTTAAGGCTTTCCGGGAATTCCGGCTCTGTCATGTAACCTAGTGTGTTTTTTAATAGGGACGGGATATGTCGGATGTGTGAAGGAGGCTTCTGAACTGAACAATTCTTTCAGATTTTTATGATCTGTATGTAGGAATGACAGTTATTGATCCCTTGGGAAAGTGTTTTGCGCTGGAGCCCCACAGGGAGATATGTAGGTAAGACGGCAATTGTATTTACTAATATTTTGAACTTTTTAATTGTTTCATACACAACATATTAAAAGACCAATTACAAATTTATTCGAATAGTCTATAGTACTTTGTCTCTATTAAATAGTATCAATTCTTTTCAAAATTTTGAAAGAATTGTCCGATTGTACTTATATGAAAAGTTTTGGTTATCACTTTGTTGCAATTTTTATTCATTTTTCACTACGAAAAAATAAATTCAAGTCATGATAAAAGATTTGCACCGTATTTTCATTTATTGAGCATTTCTCGTTTTATCATCATGTTGATAAGCACGAATATTTTTTTAGGCTTACAATTGAAATAATTTCAAATTTAGAAAACTTTCGCGGTTTTCTACCAATTATAAGTTTAAACGCCATTTTATTTCCCCAATTTGTTAAAAAATAAAAATGGTTGATTTAGAATACTAAGTTGACGTTGTAATTCGGAACGTATAATATTTTACTATGGAGTGGTTTAATTTTCGCTGATTGAACCTAATTTGATCTTAGTTCTATTTCAGTTCCATTTCTAAGTGTTATTCTTTGAAAACTTGCATTGTTCCCTTTCTTATTTAACCGGTTTAAATATTTCTTTCCACTTATCAATTAAAGCATTAATAAATGACGACCTATCTTTATTTATTAAATTCTCAGAATAAGTTAAAATTAATTAAAAATTCCGAATTGTTCATTGAAAATTTTTGTTGCTCGCTACATTCCACACTTTTTTTAACTTAAACGAAACTTTTTTTTTAAATTAAATTATTCGATTTTAAAATCAACGTATCAGTACCATCGATCGAGTATCAACGTAACAATTCCAAGTATCAACCGGTTATAAGTGAAATTTATAAGCATTCGCATAATTTTTCGAGGTCACATTGGAAATTAATCAATCAGGGCCACTTTCCCAATGTTGAGGGCGTTACTGATATAATTTGAACTCGATTGTTGAGTTATTGCTGCAGACTGTGCCAGTGAACCAGCCGTTTTAGTTGAGAAATAGAAAAAACTTTTCCTCGGGTTAGGTCGAACAACTATTATAAACGTGTTTTTTACATATGAACTCATGCATGGTGTCGTTTTATTATCTGCTTCGGGGCAGTTGTTACTGATTTCAAAGCGACGGAACTTCCCTTTTTGTAACGTTGAATATATTTTTTACCAAGGACGTTTCCTCTAAAAACATTCTCTATGTCTATAGCGCGAGTTCGAATTCAATAATGTTGTCCTAAGTGAATTGCCTCTAGTGATTAAACACTTGATTCAATTTGCGGTCCTATTCACGCACCCTTGCCTATAATCATTATCGAGGACCATCCCTAAGAACAATTGCTGGGTTAGAACTCGCGCTCTAAGAGTAGTAACGTTTTTGCGACTAGCTTCGTTGGTTAAGGATTTAAGTGCAATTTAACTGGTTTTTGTACAAGTGGTTTTTTCATGTCTTTTGCTTATTGGTCTTCTGTATAATTTAGTTATGTTTCTTTAAAGCATAACATTTTTAACAATTAAACATTCGAGATGGAAATATATCCTTTTATTTTTCTTGGTTTAGGCTTAAGCCATTTTTGCACAGTGCGTTCAGCCAGAGGCAACACCGTTTTGCAAACAGGTTATATATCTTTTTCAACAGAATTTTGTTTAGCTCGTGTATTCTGTGTAGGAGCAGTGTGTCTGGCGGTTATGTCTTGTCTCTTCAAAAAAACATTATGGGTTTAATTATTAGGCTAATGGCAAAAAGTACTCGTGTTTTTTGCGGGGTATCCATTAGCAAGTGCCTCATTTTATGACCAAAAAGACAGACTTCAATTTGAGCTGTTCCTTCAGATTTGTATCAACTCGATGACAATTTTGGACTTGAAGTTGGTGCCTTCGCACAAAAGGATATAACATTTCTAGGACGAATCCTAAAATAAATATTGTTCGTTTTCTAGGAAACATGTATATGCATTTTTGTATTTTAGACAAATTCGGGGCGACTAATGGAACGAACATATTTTTTGTGATTAAATGAAAAAAGTGTAGCGTTTGTACTGACGTCATAATTGGTGAAGTGTTTCGAATTAATAGGAAGTTTCACAATAGGTTCAAATAAAGTAAAATAAAACAATGTTTGGAATTACGTGCAACACCGAACGCAATCAAATTAATATTCAAAAAGTAGATTTAGAAAATTAAATCTAGAAATATAACGTGATTCATGAGGAATGAAAAGATATTTTTTGAATGAAACATGGCTGATCAATAAATTTAGAAAAAATTTCAAAATACAGATCTTTTACAACATATAAAGTTTATTTTTTGCAAATTATTTATGCAAATGAGAGTTATGATTTTTCACTATTTGAATTTATTAATTCAAATCGTTAAGTATGATTCAGCAAACTTGTGAAATAAATATGGGAGATTTTATTTGTAAAATATTTTTCTGGTGTCGTGTAAAAAATAGAATTTTACAAAGTTCAGAAATTTTTGGCAAATCAGCTCTTACTACGAAGAGCATGTTCAGAAACAGGTTGAAACAGAAAATACTTATGTCAACATAACCAGATTCAAACCAAAAATACAGAAAATAAAATAATCATTTTCAAGAAACAATTTTCAAATTGTATACAACGAGCTATCATTCAATTTGATTTCCGAAACATTTTTTTTATTTTTTGGTCTTATTTGAAATTGTTTCTTTCTCGAATGAAGCAATTTCATGTTTGTTCTTTTTTCTGATTTTTTTGCAGCAGTGTCCAGCGTAAACGTGATAGGTTTTCGCAAAAAAACTTCACCTATACGCCGGATTTTCACCTATTGGCCGGCCGTCAGAATAAATACGCTCTGATTGGTCAATTTAAACACAATCTAGTATATTTCATCGAGGTAAGGAGTTGTCAGAGTTACAATTTTTGGTCACAAATGCGAAAGAGACGGTTTTAGAAACCTTGGAAACAATTCCCCTGAAAATTGACTTCCACAGAAATTCGAATAAAGCTTTTAGAATGTATTAATTTTGTTTTGGGTTCCCGTTTTCTAGGTTTGCCAGTACGTTATCGAGGTTTTCGCACATATTTGACGCTCTGGTGACTCACCAGTGGTGAGGGTGTTTACCTTTTTACGACCCTTTGACGACGGACAAATGCTTTTTGTCCATTTATACAGCTTTTTCGATATTTCTTCCAAAGGACAAGCTTGGAATTCTTTCTTTGAGGCGATTCTCGGCTTTTATTCATTTTTGTTTGTGTTCACCCGATTTGGCAATCGCTTCGATGAGTAATCGGTAGATAAGGGAAATATGCTTCTGCAATTTGATTAATTTCTTGTAGGCGTTTATCCGTATAAAAAACCTGTAACTCCGCGAAGAAGATTGGGATCTCATAATCTGGTTTGCATTCAGCGGGATCCGCTATAAATTTTGGTTTCCACACCCATTTTATTGACTGTACCGCTTCAATGCCACATCGCGGCGCTTTTATGATACTCACCTGAATTTCGTTTGAAATGAGATCTTGGTCGTTTTGAGTTTTAACCTAATCAAAGTGTAGGTACGTTGCCTTCATGGCCAACATAGTTGGGCTATCATGGTCCTTGCGGCGGTTTGTGAACAAACTTTTAACGGAATTTTTATTACCGGTATGAGAAAATAGCTCATGCTTCTTTTCAAAGCGGAAAAGTTTTTGCCCATATTTGTAATAGCTTTTTTCGGTAAAAACTTTCTTTGGCTTGGTTTTTTTACCACTTCAGACATAAAGCTGAAATACTCGTGTTCTTAGGGTGCAACTGTAATCTTTGTCTTGGGTTGTACATGATTAGTGTTTCAAGTTTGTTCAAGCACAGATCAGAGAGGATCGTTACGCTTGAACAATTTAACTTCGTGAGTTCAGCTGTATTTTCTCGCGACCTTGGTGCAAAATATCGCAGTCTCGAATGCGAATCCATGCGAACGGATAGCCCGGTCAATTATAGCTTCGGCTCAATATTTTCAAAATTATTCATGAAAGTTATTCTGGAAAATTAGCGATAATCAAATTATCAAATTTATTTAGCAGTTGTCAATAATCTGGAGTCCAGATTCTGAACACTTACTTGTTCTTCGAGATTTATTTTAATGGTTTGATACCTAATGTTTTGGAGTCATGCTAAGTACTTTATTTTATTTATGATTCATAGCAAGCAGTCATTCATAAAAATGAAAGTCTGATTAAAAAGTAAAACGTTCGTTTATAGAAACCAAAATACTCACTTTTATTTATACACTTCCGATCGCTTCCACTAGTCAAAAGAAAACTTGTTGATAATATCGCATTTTGACTTGCTAGACATGTACAAAAACATGGTACATGTCAACAAATTGACCGAGATTCAAATAAAAGTTTTAATTAGGAATTAATTTGGTTTCTTCCCGAGTTAAAATATTCAAAAGTAAGATGTTTTGATATAACTGGTAGAATTTAAATAATAATATTAACTACTAGTTTCGCTTTATTGCATGATGCAATTTGCATCTTCAGGTTTTTTTAAAATACAGTAAAGAAATAAAACTTCATAAATTTGTCAAAATCTAGAAAATTCCTGCGCACAATTTTTTGAGTAAATAAAATAAGTTAAATGTTACTTTTAAATTTTTTTTTACGATTTTAGAAAATAGCAAAGCGCTTATGATTCATCTGGCAATTTAGAACCGGTTTGAGTTTGCGTATGTACTAAGCCTCAGAGTCCAAGCGGTCATAATAACGCTTGAAGCGCTTTGCTATAATTTTGAATTACTGGTAGAGTCATCTGTTTTGGATCGTTTTGAACGGTCCGAAAATAAGAAGTCACGTGTATCAAAAAGATCTGGTCCAGCTAATACCTTACAAAACAGATGACTTCACCAGTACAAACATAAAGTACTACATATTATCTACATACATATATACGTACATATATTATATAGTATATCAATTGAATAAGATGAATAACAACATTTTTAAAGAAGGTAAAAGAGCATAACATTAAATTTTCAAAATTATTTTGATAAAAATTTAAGCGACTTCATCGGTTATTAAAAACTCACTTTTATCTTGAATGGACACAATCAGCACAAATTACAATCATGAAATTAAAACGTGTACTCTGAACAAAGTAATTCGCATGAAAAGTTTTGAAAACAACCAAAAAACCCAAAAAAATATCCTTACAATTTTCATATAAAAAAAAATGAGCGACCTGAATAACCAAACCGAAAGTATTTCAAGCTATTGTGAATTATTTATTTTCAAGAATAAGTTTTTTCAAAAAAAATTAAAAAAAAGCCATATTTTAAAATACATTCTGTATCTAAACGGTATATTCTAAAGTATCAAATTTATTTCATAGAACATATGAAAAACATTATTAATTAAGTCAAATTCCTTCCTGTAAAATGAATTCCTTGTTTATTTAAAGTGAACTGTAGTCATTTTTCAATAAAAACTGTTTGAGGAGGTTGTACGGTCTGCATCTCATCTTTTGATTCAGAACAAATAACAGCATTCGACAATTTTGATTACATTTATTAGAGTCGAGTATCTTTCAAAAAAAATTGAAATTTTTTTTTGAAAAGGCAGGTCAAGGCAGATAATAATGTCACCTCAAAGTAACTAGCTGCTATAATAGTAAAATAAAAAATTGCAGGCGTTTCAAGATGTCAAATAGTTGATTCGAAGACCCCACAACCTCCTTATAGATGAATATACACAAATTTGATACTATAATTTTTTACAACTTTGTTGCGGCGAGAAGTATATCTCCTTTTCACACTTTTGTGAATATCCCGGCCCTGATTAATATTTTTATTTATTGTATATTAATTTCGAATTATTCATTCATCATCAGTACTTTATATAAATTAAAAACAAAAAATATGCAATCGATAAATATGTTCTAGAGAACAGTTGACAACATGTGTTTTTTAACACAAAATGAGGGGCCTTTTTTTTGCTGATAAAATATATAATATTTTTTGTTTCTGTTTTTAATCTATATACCGTACTGATGATGAATGAATAATTCGAACTTAATATACAATGAATATAAATTNACACTTTTGTGAATATCCCGGCCCTGATTAGGCCCTGATTAATATTTTTATTCATTGTATATTAATTTCGAATTATTCATTCATCATCAGTACTTTAAATAAATTAAAAACAAAAAATATGTCGTCGATAAATATGCTCTAGAGAAAAGTTGACAACAAGTGTTTTTTAACACAAAATGAGCGACTTTTTTTTGCTGATAAAATATATAATATAATATTTTTGGATTATGTTATTAATTTATATACGGTACTGATGATGAATGAATAATTCGAACTTAATATCCCTTTATCACCTTTTGATTAATCTAAGAGATGTGGGCTGAAAAGAAGAGAAAGCGGCCTCATGAGTGGCAAGAAAGGGTCTTAGGAGTGTTTGGATTGGCTCCCTCAACCCACATCTCTTAGATTTTTTTTTCGATAATTGTAAAACTTTATTGACAAAAGATTTGAAGGTACGAAAATATTCAGAAATGCAGTCCCATGACCTAGTCACCCCGCTGTTTTTGCCGAGGTGTTCAATCGTGAGGTGGTGTACAATGAAATATTTTATGAGTTGTGCCTTGCGAATGGGTTTAAGATTAATCAAAAGGTGATAAAGGGATGTACAATGAATAAAAATATTGATAAAAATTTGATAATCCCCATAATATACAAGGTATTACAAGGCATTTTGTAAGTTATCAAGAAAAAAAACATATAATATATTCTTCATAGGCGGAAACAATAGTGTTTGGAACTCAAGTCTCGAAATAGCTTTTAATGCGCACACGACGGTTAATTTTATTATAATCACAATGTTCTAAAATGATCCCGGAAGTTTGTTTCATTTATTGAATAAATATAACAAAAGTTTCTGGTTAATATATTTTATTTTATCAAAGATAGTTTTTATTTGACAATTCGGCTAAACAGCCAGTTTCAGTAAAGTATCAAATTTGATTATCAAATAAACGTTTATTTGCGCTAAATTTCTAAGTTGCGGTTGTTTCTCTAGAAACTTTTATATGTAACTGGTATATATAGGCGGAGTTATCGTTCGTAACTTTAAAACAAATCGAAAGAGATTTACGAATTAAATTTCTTTTCGGATTTAGAAGCTCAGTTAAAAATCTTTTAGATAAAAATGCGTCTTACACAGGTTCTATTGTCAACGCTTCTGGGAGTTGAAGCTAATGTAGTCAGTGGAACAGCCGAAGCAAGAGGAACGTCATAAATATAAAACTTTTGCATAGGATTTTTAATGATCTTTCGTATCATAAGCTTTTTTTAACACCCATAAGTTATGTGCCATAACTAGCATATCCACCATTATAATCGACCATTAGAAATACTGAGTGGATTTTTATGAAACTTCTTGGAAGCAAATATTCCATTAAATTAACAAAAAAAAATGATGAAAATATAATTTGTTTGTCACGTGATCGAACTATAGCGATTTCTTGCATTTAATTATTCAGAAAAATGCCTGATAGGAAATGTTTGGTCCAACCCAACTGATAAGTAAAATGAACATTATTTTTTGCAAAATGATCAAAATTTCAAATTGAATTTAACATAAACCAGAATCTGTTTTCTGTGTGTTTCTAAGAAAAAATTTTATATGTTAAATTTTGCTTGATAATGATATACGAAAACGTTCGCAACAATAAAAATGAATAAACCAGAATATAAAGAAAATCGACCCTTAGTGGTCGATTTTGACAAAAAGTAGAATATTGAACATGCTTTTCTTAACCATTAAAGGCGGTTGTTGGTCTGTGAATTAAACGTGTCTTATAAATCAGGTGAACAATCAAAAGTCATTTAAATTCAGTATACTACTGAGAATCAATGAAAAACAAAACAAAATTCAGAAAGGTTTATGATTTTTTTGATAATTCTGATTCAGAAATTTTTTTTGTTCATTTATCAAAAAAAAAATGATGAAAATATAATTTGTTTGTCACGTGATCGAGCTTTAGCGATTTCTTGCATTTAATTATTCAGAAAAATGCCTGATAGGAAATGTTTGGTCCAACCCAACTGATAAGTAAAATGAACATTATTTTTTGCAAAATGATCAAAATTTGAAATTTAATTTAACATAAACCAGAATCTGTTTTCTGTGTGTTTCTGAGAAAAAAATTTATATGTTAAATTTTGCTTGATAATGATATACGAAAACGTTCGCAACAATAAAAATGAATAAACCAGAATATAAAGAAAATCGACCCTTAGTGGTCGATTTTGACAAAAATAGAATATTGAACATGCTTTTCTTAACCATTAAAGGCGGTTGTTGGTCTGTGAATTAAACGTGTCTTATAAATCAGGTGAACAATCAAAAGTCATTTAAATTCAGTATACTACTGAGAATCAATGAAAAACAAAATTCAGAAAGGTTTATGAATTTTTTGATAATTCTGATTCAGAAATTTTTTTTTTGATTTATCAAAATAAATTGAAATAAAGAGCCGTTTTGCAATTTACAGACCGTGAATTTTCTTCGAATATTCCCAAAAATTCGTTTTTTTTTCTTTTAATTGAAACTTTTATTGATAAAAGGTTTTGAGCAAAAAGATTTTGGACAGAAGACAGGTTTGGAGAAGATTAGAAAAGCTCAATAAAAAACCTCAGTGAGGAAAAAGAGCAAAAGTTTTACATCTAAGAGCTCTTTAGAGTGATACGATGGGTTACTTTTTCAGTAGCCAATGGTAGCAGAGACGATTTTTTAGTTTGGTCTAGTCAAGGTGCCAACCCAGTTTTCCAAGTAGCCACCCTAGCCCAACTATTCGTCTCAAGAAACTTCATGGCCCCTTCGACCACCCCCCGTTAAGAGTTGAAGAAAGCTTGATTTTTGTTTCACATTTTTTTGATAATTGAGCTCTAGGGCGCCGCTTAACGAAATTAATAAATCTTCTTTTATCATTTTTCTTCAAATTGCTAAAATTTTTTATGTGAGGAAATTCCGTTTGAAAATACTTAACGAAATAAAAAAAACCTCAACTCAATATCACAATAAAACATCTTTTTGAGTTACTAGTGGATTTGTTTTCAAAAAAGGCTTCAGATTTGCTTTTAATGTACTACCCAGAAGTTATTTTCACTTTTTAAAAGTTAGATTTCATACTGTTTTTGATATGTTAACGAGAATCTAGAGCTCCCCTACGGTCGTTAATTTTAAAAAAGTAATTTATTTCCAAACTATATCACTTTGTTATACAGAAAATTTTATCATGAATTTGTCGTTACCTTTTGATAAGATATCCTCGATGGCTGTGAGCAAACCCTGAAATCTCAAGGAGTAGCTTATGCGTCTGAAAACTGTGCAGCAATCGCCCATGCAAATCTTGACCGTGCAAAACATGGTGTGCCGCTTTTCCCAATTCCAAGAGCGAGTCTTTGTAACGGAGCTCAACAACAGGTAAAATGATCATGTATAAATTGATTAACATTTACTAACAGAAAATTTACTAACCGACCCGACCGGCGTTCCGGGTCGAAATTTCCGACCCGGCGACCCGGAAAATCCGATCCCTGCCCCATACAGTATTGCCGAAAAATACAAAACTTCACGATTGTCAGCCCATATCCCTTTATCACATTTTGGTTAGAATGCGTAGCCACAACGTTAAAATCACACGTTAAAAGGAGTAGTGGCTACGCATTCTAACCAAAAGGTGATAAAGGGATATTGCGTAAAGATCCAACATCGTCGAAATTGCGTGGGCGTTTGAGGTTTTTCATTACAAATTCCTTAACTGGATCATAAATTACGTCATAATTCAAGACTCAGTTTCTCAAATCAATTTTTTTTAATTTTAATATGATTGCGTATGTTAAAGTACGTAATTCTACCCACTGTAATATTTTACTTTATTTTAACCTTCCGTAAAACCCTTCATATAATTGAGAAACTTTTAAATTTATGACGTCATTTCGAACGCTAACGCGCTTTTCATTTTTGAAGGAAAAATCAATTTATGTCCATATCCCCTAAGGAAGTAGATTGTTATTTTATGGTTCGGTCTAGTACATTGGTATTACTTCACGTACATAATGTACTAGACCAAACCAGAATTTAACAATCTACTTCCCAAGGGGATATATGAAACTTTCGGCGATAATGGGTCTCCCCAGTACAATGCAAAATTATGATATATATTTAGGCACAAAATAATGCTGATGGAACTCTTGATGGTCATTCATCAAATTCAGATCGACCAGGACAAGGTTTGTATTATGTTAACCCCCACTTGCGCATGATGCTTAAAGAACCACCCTCAAAATTACGACTTCTTAGTTTTCTTTTGTTCAAAAATTTAGTATTTTTCACAAGAAAAAGAAAAAAAAAATTTTCACCTCGAAAAATAAAGTTCGAATTAAAAAAGTTAAGATATTTTTAACCGGTATTTCCACCAGTACTGGAATACAAAAAACATATTTTAGTAATTAAAACAATTACCTCCAATATGCTGAAATTTCAGAAGTATACGGATTTCCTCATATAACAACAAGTGTTCAAAAAACTGTAAAACTCGTCGGTTATTACTGCCTTTAATTGCAAAGTAATGACAAAAAATATTTGTTTGTTTGTAGGTGAGAATTTGGCTTGGGCATGGGGTTCCTCAAGTAATTTCAAGTTCACGTTCGAACAAGCTTGGGATAACTGGGAAAGTGAAGATAAATACTGGGATTTCAACATGGCCCAAAAAGAATGCTATGGAGTTACTATAGAAGAATGCCCAATGTGTCATGATTCTCAGATTTGGGTCGAAAATAAATACATTCGTACGTAAATTTCAGAGACCAACAAATTTTAAGCGGATTTTTCTGTCGAGCATTTGTATTATATATATTTAATTGAACGCTCGATGGACAAATCTGCCAGGTTGAGTGTTTATCATGAGTTTTCTAGCGATAAAATTCAAATCAAAAGTTTACCAGGGATCAGATTTTTGACCCGACATGGTCGAATTTTTTAAAAAATCCCTTTAGGGGTTAGTTCTTTTCCTCGGTCCCTTATTTTTTTCGAAATTTTCAAAATTTGTTTATTATTGTCAAGCAAAAACAAGTTTTTGTCAAATATATTTTCAGAATGATCAAAGACTGTAAAATTTCGAAAAAAAAATTTCCCGTCACCCTCAAGCATTCCGAATAGAATCCGAAACTGAGTCATGGCTAGATTATAGGGAAATGTTATGATTAAAAAGATGATCTTTTTGTGTCTGTTCACAGTTTTTATTAGTTTATATCCCTTTTTCAACCAAAGTGAATCTTGAGCATGCTGGTGATCTGTATCGATTATGGGGTCCTCTGGTCATTATTAGCCACTTTTTTTAGATTAAAATCCAGGTTTCTTTGAGATCCACGAAAGAGATCGTTTTTAGATTTGGGGGTCCTCTGGATAATATTTGCCGATTTTTTAGTTTGGAGGTCCACTGGTCATTTTAAGACGTTTTTTTAGTTTGGGGATCCACTGGTCATTTTAAGACGTTGTTTTAGTTTTCAGTTGGGGGCGTCATTAAGCTTTACAAACTAGATCGCAGAATAAAGTCTCACCCAGGGATCGGCATGAAGAATAAAAAAATCGTATTGGATCGGAAAAAAGTGGCTAATAATAACCAGAGGACCCCGTTATCGGTATAGCGCATGTTCGAATTCAATTAGTGTGGTCTTAGTGATTTTTTTGGGTAGGATAATAGGCAAGGATGCTTGATATTAAAAGCCCAAAAGTTGATTGATGCCTTATATCAGCCGATCAACCCCAACCAATAAGGCGGCGTGGGATTCGAACACGCGCTCTAGAGATCACCGTTATTTTCAAGATTCACTATGATTTCAAGAAGGATATCATATATCATATGTAACATATAAGGCGTATTTTGACCTTAAATAAGCCGAATGGAAATCCTTTTGATTGTTTCCATTTCACTCAAAATATTTGGAAGTCAACTACTCAAGTTTGTTTCGGAACCGCCACAGAAAAAGGAGGTGGCATCAGAATCGCGGGAAGATATTTGGGAGCTGGAAATTATTTGGGACAATTCGAGCCAAATGTTCTTCCGCCACTTTACTAATTTTTCAATTATTCGTTTAATTTTATAAAATAAAAAAAAATATTCTCTATAATATAGCTTTTCTCAAAATTACTAACCACTGATACACTTTGGCGCTTAGGAGTAGAAATGATCGATTTTTAAGTTTCCATTCTTTATTAATGTTGAGCTTTATGATATCCTGGAAAATAATGATGAAAATAAGTGATTTATCATTTTTTGAAAGCAGAAAATGTGCGCCGGGCTTTAGCATGCTTAAGCATTGAATTATAGAACATAAAAAAATTCGAACAATTTTTTGGTCATTTTGATGAAACAATGCGTAGGCGGAACAACTGAAACCGCAAATTAATTTAGGCGGACATTGTATGCTCACTTTCTTTTTTGTCTCAGTCGACGTAAAAATGTATTTGCTATCCGATAAGCATGAAATTATAATTCAGCAGGCATGAACACCTACTTAAATCGTCAATTTAAAGCTTAAAATGCCATATAGGTCATAAGTTATATGATATAACCCAATAAAAAATTTTCGAATTTTTTTTATTGATTAAAAATTCTTCTTAAAATTCTGCAAAAGTTACCTAGATGTTTCCATGATCAATCGTCAATAACCAATTATTTGAAAAGACGATATTACACCCGGTACCGACCCTAAATATGTGGAATACTGTATGCCTTTTTGTTCATTCGAGTGAATATCCGTTATTCAACGAAGTTTACTTTTTATACTTTTTAGTACAAAACTGATCATTGAAACATCGCCTATCGCTCATATATTCTTCCGTAGGTTGGAGCATCTCATAGAATTCATTCTTATAGCGCTATGTTAAACCCAACCCAAACAAAACTTTCGAATAATATTTTTAGT
>SCLH01000307.1:4879-47169 GCA_004367855.1 Oikopleura vanhoeffeni | reverse complement strand
TTTCCAATTTTTTCTAACTCCCACGTTATATTAAAATTACAAAAAAATTATAATTCGTGTAAATTTGACATTGTGGTTAAGAAAACGTCTGGTGAACACTTCAGGGGGATTAGGAGATTGGGGCGGTTGTGCCTGGTGGTTGAAAAGATATTTATTTAAAATGTCATCGATCCGATCCCAAGTCATCTTCAAATCATTAAAACAATCGTCATCACATTCAAAATACAAAAATAAAGAATATGTCAAATTTTCTTTTTTTGGATCTACGAAGAATAATAAGCTTTTTGATATGGCGAAATTTATCAGGCTTTATATTTTTATAATGGTGTTATGAATAGCGGATCTACTTTGTATGGTCCATATCGATAATCATATCTAGGTGGGTCTAAAGTTGAAACTCTAAACACTTTAACCCTAGCCAAAAGATACAGAAAAAGTGTCTGGACCTACCGAGGTACAATTATCGATATGTACTGCATGATTGCTCGAAAAAGTGCGTATTTACGCAGGATTTTGTAAAAAAGGTGCTATATCAGTAACAGGCCTGTTAAGGGATGCATCCCTGGCCAGTTTTCTCTCCCCTATCACATCTCATCCTATCCTCAAAAACCACGTTTAATTTAGCCCGTTTCTTCAAATGTCGATCAAATAATCTTTCTATCAGCCTCAAAAGTTTTTAATTGTGATTGTATTTTGTTTTGCGATTATTTGAAAAAATGGGGATAAAAAGGGATAGAATGAGGATGGCCATCCCTGGGAATTCCATCCCTTCCAATCCCCATATCATTCCTTTTCATGAATTCCATCCCCGATCCCATCCCATCCCAGGGGATGCATCCCATCCCCACTTATCCCTATCCCTTTTACAAGCCTGATCAGTAACTTTCAATGGATCTTGAAAAAGGAAGANACTTTAACCCTAGCCAAAAACGATACGAAGAAAGTTGTCTGGACCTACGAGTACAATTATCGATATGTAGTGATGATTGCTCGAAAAGTGCGTATTTACGCAGGATTTTTGTAAAAAGTGCTTGGTATCCAGTAACAGGCTTGTTAAGGGATGCATCCCTGGCCGGTTTTCTCTCCCTATTCACATCTCATCCTATCTCAAAAACATACAATTTTATTTAGCCCGTTTCTTTCAATGTCGATCAAATATCTCTTCTATCAGCCTCAAAGTTTTTAATTGTGATTGTATTTTGTTTGCATATTTGAAAAAATGGGGATAAAAGGAGTGATGGAGGGATGGCCATCCCTTGGATTCCTCTCCCTCCCATCCCCATATCATTCCTTTTTCAGAATCGGTCCATCCTGTCCATTCCACTTCCCAGCGGGATGGTACATCCCACTCCCATGAGGATTGCCATCCATTCCCACTTGGACCCTGATCTCTTTTCGACATAGCCTGCATCGTTTCAAGGATTCTGAAAAAGGAAGAGGTAGAGACCCAATATCCGGAAAGTTTTTTGCCAAAAAATTCAGGCGATATTGCGCATTTTCGACAATATCGGCACTTTCAGCAATATGGGGACAAAAATATTTTTAGTTTAAAATTGAAAACGCGTAGGCGTTCGAAATGACGTCAGAATTTGAAAGCTTTTCGAGTTTAATAAGGAGTTTAACATGTGTTTCAAATGAAGTAAACCCTCAAAATCGGTGAATTTAGTACTCTACCAAACGCAAATAAACACCAACTTGAAAAAGTGGATCAAGGAAATTCAACCTTTGAAAATTTTTTTCATTCATGACGCACCGAAAAAATTTGGAATAAAAACCGCAAACGTCAATGCAATATTGAACGGTGTAAATGCATGAAGCTCTTAAGCATACCTACTAGCTGTGTCACGACCTACTAGGTGTGTCACGGCCTACTAGGTGTGTCATGTCACGACGTGACACTATTTATGAATTAATTTAATGCTTTTAATGGTTTTCAAGAAACTTTTTATAATCTGGAAGTTGGCACATACAATACTTTTGGAATTTTAGTTTCATTCAATTTTAATGATTCAGTTAAATTATACCGAAAACATGTAATACATGTATTAACTCCGGATTTGGTCGAATTTCATTTTTGAATTGTTTTTAAAATCCTTTATTTTTTTTAACCCTCGTTTGTAAGTTTTATAAAAATCGTTTGAGCGGTTATCGAGAACCGGTAATTATCGGTGAAAATCCTGTTAAAAACCGGAAATCGAAAAATCGAGCTCTGCTTGGGCACGTAAAATAAACAGTTATATTATGAACCAAAATGTCAAAACTATCGTATATCCCTTTATCACCTTTTGGTTAGATGCCGTAGCCACAGTTAAAACACACGTTAAAAGGAGAGTGGCTACGCATCTCTAACCAAAAAGTGATAAAGGTATATGCCAACTTCCAGCTATCTCACGCGCCGATTAACGTATCTAAAAAAAACAGACCAAGCCGTCCTTTAAAAACCCAAAATAACAAGAACCTTGTTTCATTTTACAATGAATTTTCTGAGAAGAAATCTGTCGAACTTCAGAAAATTTTCGATTTTTCGTAAAACTGATTTATTGATTTGATCAATAATGCCTGAAAGAAATGTGAAATCAAATGGTCAACGATTTCCTGATAACAATAATGGTTAAATGCGAAAGTGCTTATTTCAAGGTTAGTTGTACTGTGGTCAAATTGGAATTTCAGTCTGGTGGCGAGGCAATTCCAGGGCAAACAAATTAATTGAACCAGTTCCATCTCGCAATTCATCAATATTCAGATTTTTTCGTGGAATATTTCTCCGTCTAAGTCAAGTTAAAAGTAGGAACGGCAAGAAAATTGGCTAAACTTTTAGAATTTTTAAAAATGTTTATTTCTTTATTTCGGTTATGCACCATTTTTCAAAAGTGAGATTTTGTTAGAAAATAATAAGTAGACTTGACTTCAGCTTTCTAGAAATGACAGCAAAACTAAAACGGAGTAAATTTAAAGGAATTTTAGGCTTTCTGATTTTATTTTTTGAAGCCCATTTTGAATAAAGAGCAAAGTGGTTTTCGTCCTTTTGAATATTCAAATGGGGCGTTGAGTTTTGATGAAAAATGCCTCAGTGTCAATAGTTCAAATAGTTGTTCATATTTTTTGTCAAATTTAACATGTGATTGTAAATTGTCATAGACTAGTCGATCTTTTTGTGCTGGTTGAGATACTGATATGAGTTTTCCCTTTTTATTTTGGCAAGACTTTTTTTTAAAAAATTGGCAGTTGGTTTTATGCTCAAAAAACTTCGCCCCCGCGGATTGACCGTGTTCGTGAATACGGTGATGTATTTTTATAGAATTCAATTTAACATAGTGAAGACCTCGGATCGGATCGACTGACCCCTTAATTTTAATCATATTGGATCGGATCGATGCGCCCTTAATTTTAATGCATATTGGATTGGATCGGATCGGAAAAAACGATACGATCCAATCCGATCCAACAATTCCAATACGATCCAATCCAGTTTTGCCGATCCTTGCCTCGGCAAGCCAAAGTTAGTTATCAGCTTGGCTTGGCCAGACGAAAAAATCGTTGGCTTTGGAAGAGGGGAAGGTAAGAGGAAAAAGTAAGTGAGGAAGGTTAGAGGGGAAGGTAAGACGAAAAAAATTGCTTTATTTTCTCAATTTTATTTAAATTATTTCCTACGAAACACCAAAGAGAAAATGTTTTTTTCTCAAAAATAATAAAAATATTTTTGCTGATCTAAATTTGATGTTCTGATTCCGGGATGACACAAGACCTGTGAGATCTTACGATGTTCTCAAAATTTCAGATTGCGAACAAAGCGTTGATCCCTACTAAAAACTTCTCAAGTTATTATTTTCATCCACTGTCAAAAAATAGCAATGCTCGCATATATATAGCATATATGGTTAAGCTCAAATAAATTCGGGCTAGACTTGCAAATTTAAAAAAATGAAGCTCGCTAGGTTCTCTCCAACTTTTTATCCCGTACATCCATTGTATTTAATATATCATGGTTATTAAAGTGCAATTCGACTAAAAACTGTACGGAAACGAAAAATATTTAAAATTACCCTGGGATTTTATTTTAGCTCATTGATCTTGATTTTTTAACTTTCACCTTGTATTTGTTAGTACAGTTAATAATAACAGAACAGTTAAAGCCCTAGGTCACATAATCCATATAAGGTCATTAAATTATATAAGACCAGTAAAAAAATAAATCTGAATCAATCGACAACTTAAAACAGAGAAAGTAAATACAGTAAAAATTTATGTTAGACGAGATTGACAACATAATCCTGGTGAAAATTTTTTTTCCACCGCAACCAGAATTCGCAATTTATTTCGAACCGCGGTCGATCGGAATTTGAAAAAAACGTTGTGAGGTAATTAGCTTGAGTAGTTATGTTCAGAAAAAAGTTTTTTGTTAAAAGGTATTTTGTTTTGGTGACAAAAACAACTTTTTAAGGGGCCAAAAAAACTTTCAAGCCATTTATAATTTTTTCATGGAACCAAATCCAAAAAGTTTCAAGATTGGTAGTTCGATATCTCGAGAATTGATTGTTTTTTGAATTGAACAAATCTATAAAGTATTCTTTTGTTACAGATTTTTTCTATATCACAACTCTTTTGAATCTGCGCCTGTTATTGGCTGCTCTTAAATAAAGGAATATGGTGCGTTAGTTCGTGAACTTTCAACCTCGAGTGGTTTATATTTAGGCGGCGATATTGTCTTAAAACTCTTCTTATAACACAAATCGACCACATTTATTAATTTTAACATTATTGAACTATATATTTCCAGTTCAAAACTCAGATAAAAACTAAGTTAAAACAAAGTTAAAACTTTTTAAATAATTTAAATCATTTTAACTCCTGCTCTCATAGTCTATTTCGACATCCGCAATAAAAATGCGATAATTTTTCATAAAATTTGATTTGTACATTATCAGAAAAATTTTGCGAAATTATAATATGCCAATCTGCGAGTGTCATATCTGTGAGCTCTGAAACTTGTTGAAAAATATACAGTATGTAAAAAAATTGTTCGAGACCAAAAGCTCCAATTTCCTCTGGATTGAAAGTAATTATCCTGCCAATTATAGGTTTTGATCCAGAGAAATTTTCCCTGTTGGTCTCGAACAATTTTTTTACATACCGTACATCCTTGAAAATGTTGAAATAAATCGAAACGTTACGGTTTTTAATGAAATTTTTTGTATACATTGCACTCTTTTTTTTTGTGAGACCCGACTGGATTACCAAAGGGTGAAAAAATATGGTTGTATAATACCTGGTCAGTTAAAATCTTTATTGATTCAGTACAGTATTTATTGAGAGGTTATTTACTGTAGTATTTATAGTTAAAATTTTAAACTTTTAAATCGATTTTAGAGTTGATTTTGAGCATTGGTCAAAAAATTGAGTCGATATAATGTACATTTAGGAGAAGATAGATTATAGAGACATCCATTTTAGTGAAATTCAGCGACCAATAGCGAGCGAACTTGAGACCCTAGAGATTTGAGACACAGCTCCTTGTTTTTTTTCAAAAAATTTAGTAAAATAATTTTGTGAACGGTACCCCCTTAAGATATTATTTAATCGGAATAAATCGTTTATTGAATCAAATTTTTGAAATTTTCGTTGAATAAAAAGTACACCTGGCAAATTAAAGATCTAAAATAAAAGTGGGTCGGATTCATGCAAGATTATCACCACAGAAATGGTTATAAACTGAAAATCATAATTTGTACTTTGTCATCAGAAATACCTCAGTCCATGTTCAGCTGCATCATTTAGCCATATTAGCTATTTCTTAAACTTTTTGAACTCACAAACTCTGATGTGATTCAAATTTTTGACTAAAATATCTCTTTTGTGAATGAAAAATTAACAAAAAAGTTCAATCTGAATTAAAACTAGTGATCAGAAGAATTAAGAATTAATTATGAAAGATTGTGATTGAAATTATATTTTATAAGGACAGTGGAGCACTGTCAGAGATAGTAGTTAAATATGCTACATCAGAAAAAGATTAAAAAAAGTATCGTTTTAATAAATAAGCTTTGCAGCATCAAACTTGCGGCTAGATTATTGGAGGCGACGTGTAAACCATTATTAAAAAAAGTTTAAATATGAAAACTGTATATCGTGAAACAGTCACCAAGTGATCAGATAGTAGTTGTAAACATAAAAGTTTTCAGCTTCAATTTCTATTTTTGGGTTTATTATTTAGAATGACTTAAATTAAGATAAGAAGAAGGCTCTCACAGTGAACAATTGTTTGGAAAATTTAAACAAGTTTTAATAGACAAAGTTCACAAAAAACTGTGTTTTTAAATGTTTAAAAAGATTTTTAGCCTGACGCGTTCTAACGTAAATGGTTTTCTTTCTTTGTGTCCTTAATGGCTTGAATTTTTAAAATAATCTAAGATTAGAGTTAGATGAGATTATATGAAATAGGGTTAATTTTAATATAAAAATCTCAGAAAAATTTTCGATATTTTTTTAGTGTCCAAATTATACATTAGATTTTTTATTTTTTTCGAACGTTCAAATGTTTCTTGGTGCAAACCCGACCCATAGCGTAAAGTTCATTATTCTTTTATGTTGCAGGATTTTTTTGCTAATGAAAAATACCAATGGTAAGTCAGAATTGGTGGTTTAGGTTTGGACGCCATCCAGGCGGGTTGGTTATTTCAGGCTGTTGCTCCTTCCGAGTTAACATTCATATAATTCTTAGCGGTATTTCTCCTTCACCAATATCCTTCACCAATATCTTAGGAATCCGCTTCATACCTTTCTGGTTCTTTGAAAAGATGTTCTTGAAATATCTATAATAATCAAGTTTCATCACTCTGACAAACTTCCAGGAGGTCAATAATGGTGAAATATTCGAGATTAACAGACGCCAGGAGTTAAATGAAAAAATCACGCAATTAGCTAATCTTTTTTAGCTTCAACGGGTTTTATCTGGTTTGATAATGTTATCACGACGGGAGATAATATTTTGATTGAATTTACTTTTTTTACTCCTTTCAAGAATTAAGATTAAAATAAGATTAAATCAACCAAAATTATTATTTCATCATTAAATTCGTCTTTGACTCTGACCTGAAGAAAGCAAAATAAATATTCGTCGATTGACTTAGCTTTCAAGAACTAAAATCTAAGCTCTACAAAAGCGCGGTTAAAGAGTATAGTTCGAGAAAATTTATGGTACTATTCTCTGTTAACACTGCTGTTGATTCGTGTAGCTAACATATTTTGGCAAGATAGGTCAGCTACCTAAATTAACATTAAATTTACTACTTTCCAACGGTCTTTAATCTATTGATCTTCACCCGATGGCAGACCATAGGCCCGCATCAAATGTTGGCTGTCACTTATATGCTTGCGCTCAACGGGGTTAACTGTTAGCCAGTAATATTCATGGACGAAGCATCCTTTGAACTGAGCGTTCAGTCTGCATTCGGGTGAAGATCTATATTGTTAATTATTTATAAATTCCTGACGAGCTAATAACGTTCTTTACGAAACCAAATTTAAAATGCGTAAGTTTTGCTCAAGCAGATGAAAACTTAATTTTTTGTAGTAACAAGCATTCTTCAGCTTGTGAAATATATTTTGATAAATAAAAACTTAAAAATTCTTGTGAACAAAACACTCTCAATAGTTTTTTGCTGGAAACCGTGATATTTAACAACGTTGAACGTTTTCAACACAGAATGCGGAAATATTGAAAGCGTTCCGGGTATCACCAAAAAGTGGGAAAATCAAAGCGTACGGCGAAAAATGACCTCCAAAAGATGATCGTTGATAATAACAGTAATGTTCTGCAAAATACTCGCTCAATTGATTTACTCAATTAAAATTCCCTAGAACTTAGCGCTGAAATTACCTGTTTCTACAGCACGAAGATAGAGAAATAACAGATTTAATATTCCAAGCTGGAATGGCAAGCTGGAAATCTGAAAATGTATTTTTTACAACAATGGAGAATTTCTTTTTTCATGATTTTTCGAAAGAATTTGACCGAAAATAGAAATTTGAGAACGCGAAATTCTTGGCGTTTAACTGAAGTACAATCTCGAAAAAAATCATCACAGTTGTATGCAGCATGTTAAAGTTTTTACCTGATGGGGAACAAAAATCAAGCACTCATAAACAAGCACTAAATCGCATTGACGGTCAACAATTTACTCACTGATTTATGTTTAATCTAACCGCAAAGAGTAGGCGGACAAAATATATTGCTAATTATTTCGAAAAATTGGTCATGTAATAAATAAAAGACACTTTGAATTGCTTGCAAATTTTCAACATTTAGCACCCACAATCCCCTTAAAGATCAAGAATCATACAGCGATGGGACTGTCAGCCTAATGAAGGATCTGCAGCTCATATTATTGTTTGTTTATTTTCAAGCGAGGATGGTAAAAGAGTTATTTGTTATCCGCTTGCATTTTTTCTCAAGAAAAATTAATTGGTAGTTATAAAAAAAAAATTAACTTTGAGACTATATTTTCTTGGAAATTTTGGCCGAGTGGCCTGAAAAGTGATTGTGAACTATCATTTATTACCGTTGGAAATCAATATTTTCAAAAAAGTATTATTGAATCATGTGAAGGACACATTTTAAGATGTTGAAAAAAAGTTAAACAAAATTTGAGTCATAAAATGTTCGCTATAATAAGATTTTGCAAACCGTTTTGCCGCTTTTGAGAGGTTGTTTTAAAATTTCAATTGAATTAAAACAAAGTTTCATTCATCATTTTGAGCCCAAGAATCACCAATTTTTCTCGTTAATTTAGTCATGTATTTTCTGAATGATATTTTTCTGAGTGTTCAATTCGCAGAAAAAGTACTGAGATTGAATTTGAATCGCCGAAAACCGAAAGCCCTAGGAAGAATGACAATTTTGATTGAGTCTTTGCGTCTATCTACTGATGAAAAATCAATTTATTCTCTACAATATTGTTCATAATTCCAATCTGTTGGCTTTTCATTCAATGTGGGTCGTCAACGATTTAGTTCAAGAAAAAGCCCTAGAAATGACCCAACTTTGATTTTCCTCACTTTGAGAAAATTATGAGAAATTATGCGATCATCTGTTATATTTGTATGTATATTATTTGTCAATACAAATCCGCTAATAATTGTGTATTTAACACAAATAAATGATCTGTGTTTATTATCTCAAAAATAAAATGTCTCTACCTCCTCAGCAGGCTTCAAAAGGGTTGCATCCCCGCCGATTTATCCCCCTTGGTTTATCCCTTCTATCCCTATCTCTTTTGGAAGCCTGCTCCTCAGAATATACCTGTGACATCTATCTCCTGGTACACATTTAAATTGATATTTTTTAAGAGATGTCTGTCAAGAGCGAATTTCGGATAAATGAGCTTTAGCGAGACTCTCACCTCGGATGAGCACGAGACCATCATAGTCTATGATTCATAAATGATTTTTTGAGCCAGTCTAGTAATATATGAAGATTTCAGCAAAAATATTTTGTGGACATTACCTTTTTTACATTTGCATATGTAGCGCCTAGAAGGAGATAGGTTCACAAGTGAAAGACATGTCCTATTGTAAAGATACTGTTACAACAAGTGTTAATGTCAAAAACAGTTTTTTGTGTTCTGAGTCGCAAGATCAAGAATAGACCTACAAATAAATGTTTTCGGTTTTTTATTAGCTCTTAGATTTCAATATAATTCACCCAGGATATGTCGTATACCCCCTAAAAATTTCAGGGCCTTAAATGACTTATTTATTTGTGATTTATTCCAACGTAACTAAACTGCGAGAAGTCGTCTGATTTATTAGCTAAGCTTTGTCGTAAGCCAATCAAGACGAAGTAATTGCGAGGACATGATCATTTAATTGGATTTGAAGATGAACAAGCAGAAAATAACATTTTAACAAAAAAGGGAAATTTGTATTGACTTGATTAGTCGAAAATCATACAGGCGCGTTTGTATGTACATGTTACGTGAGGGAATTGTCGTCGCTGAAATATTCAAGTTAACCTTCACTTTTTGTAGGCAATAATGGGCGCAATAGCACAAATCGTTACTTTATTTTTTCTTGAAAATGATTGTCTCCATGCGTTCACAATAGATACCAATGCTTACAAGCATAAATTAGCGGGTCGAAAATTTCTATTTCGCTCCAGTTTTAGCGGAATCTACCATTGAAAAAGTTTGTGAAGTCTCGGAATCGAACCCAGGTGACCAGATTATGATCGAGCCGCGTTACCACTACGCAAACTGCTCATATAACTGAGCATTAGATGTAGATTATGACGCGAAACCTTTCGCGCCAACACTAACATCTATAAAAAACGATTCGAAATCCTAGTCAAAGGGTATTTATAGAATTATGAAGGCCAACATAGCATTTATTTTTTTCATACGGTTTTATCAAAGAAAAATCAAATTTTTTGGATTTTATATTTTGAAAATAAAATTTTTTAGAAATAATTCTCAAAAATTAAAATCTTTTGAAATAAAAATTGTTTGAAATACAATTTTTCTGAAATTAACATTGGTCAAACTAAGCTAACTATGTTGTCCCTCAGCTTGAACTGTTCTGGAATCAGATGATTCGGATTGTTTTATGTCTCGTTCAATTTCAAATGCTTGATAATGCGAGAAGCGAAACCTTGCAAATGCAATAAAAATTATTAAAACTCTTTGAGATCGTGGGAAAATACATGTATAATTATAAAAAAAGGTCAAGGCAAAAAACCTCAGATTTAGCTTATTGATTTTTTGACCGATTAAGTCTATTTTGAAAATTTCAGCAAAATATGTTTGTAACCGTTACTGGAATTGAGAAACAAATTTTTTGTTTTGTTTATTTACTAAAAAATTGTCCGCCACCCTAGTCAGTCAGTCTATGACTCCTCACTCTGAGTATTTCGTGCAGTAAGAAAAACTGTTTTGCATAATAACACGTTCATTTCTGCAAGCACAGTCAACTTAGCGCAAACAGTTACAAAGTTAATTTGCAACTAATTCAAGACTAATCAATGTGACCTGTACAGTAAGGTAGGCCTGAAAAATTGTATTGTGTGGTGGGTGATTTTCATAGGTTCTAATAATAATGAATACTTATCAAAAATGTGAATACTTGTTCAAAAATGCACAACCGTTTTTGAAATTGCCTATCTTTTGGCTTGGAATTTTCGAAATAAATTCAAGAATAATTTCAAGCCTAATGACAGGCTAACATTTACTTAGAAAAAAGCTGATTTTGAAAAATTTTAAATATGCTCTGAAGATAAATATAATCTGAGATGGTCATTTTTTGCCGTCGCCACCTTACTTTAATTCAGAGTCTTGGACAAAATTTTCATTATCTGGTGCCTCCAATATCCTTCTCCCAACGGTACGGTACGGAACGGAACGGTACGGAACGGTACGGAACGGTACGGAACGGAACGGTACGGAACGGTACGGAACGGTACGGAACGGTACGGAACGGTACTCCATCTGAAAAACGTTTACTATCTCTATACCGCATGTTCGAATCCCACTAATGTTGTCTAAGTGATTGTCATGACTATGATTATAGGCAAGGGTCTTGATAATGGGACCGCTCAATTTTATCGGTGTGTAATCACTCAAGCAATCACTAAGACAATCACTTAGAGAACATCAGTGGGATTAAAAACGCGCTATATAGATAGTAAACGTTTTTAAGATGAAGTTTCGTTGGAAACAGGATATAAAAAGAACTCAAACGGGTGGTCGTCGCTAAAAAGCTGTTAATCAAGGTTCTTAATGACCAATTGCCGGAGCACTACAAATTGTTCGACTAAATATATATGATATTTTGTGGTTGAAAATGATTAAATAAATCGTAAACGTTTCCAAATTTATGAAGTGAAAAATATATATGACTTTTGTATTATATAATATATTATACTATATATACTATTATACTATTATATATTGTATATACTATATTATATATCTTTATACTATATAGTACTAATTATTATAATATAGTATAATTGAACAAAAATCTAGCACCTTAAAAAATTCGAATATGTCTAGGGAGGTGACCGGCAACTTTATGTTTTTATGTAGCTCTCAAAACCAGGGAGCTTGTACCAGGTGAGGCTCATTTTTATAATTATTCTAAGGAAGCTACATTGATAATAACAACAATGGTTGATTTCAAAGATAGGGAGACCACTTTTGAGGGAATTTCGAATTTTTTCCATTGAACTTGTAAAAGGATCAAAAATCATGTCCTGAGCCGAAATTTTAGGTCCGTCACGTGACCAAAACAAGTGTGATAATGTTTCACTGCGTGGTTTTTTGTAATTTGAAATTTTATAATAAAATGAAAGCTCGCCCTATTTTCTATCTACAGAGCGAATAAAAAGTCAAAACGTGCATTTTTGTTTTTATAAATTCATTTTCGGCTATTTGATCATATTGCTCTCTAGCGCTACATCATGAATAATTTGAGCTAAATCAAAACCCCTTATACATTTTTACTTGCTTAACTCGAATATATTAGCATATATCCACTTTAATGAACCATGTTAGCCATAGTTTACATCCAAATTTCGTACAATTATTTATCAAAAATTGCTTTGAAAAGTGTAATTGATGTTTAACTGAGTGGTTTCTTGTAACTTGACCCAAATTTTTATCATAAAATATAAGTTATTCCAATTCTATATCTCTGGAGCAAATATAAGGACAGTACGTGTTTTTTTGTCCTCATAAATTCATTTTCGGCTATTTTTATCATATTGCTCTTTAGCGCTACATCATTGATATTTTCAGCTAAATCGAGAACCCCTAATAAACTTCAACTTGCTTAACTCGAATATATTAGCATATATCGACTTTAATAAACCATGTTAGCCCTAGCTTACATCCAAATTTCGTACAATTATTTATCAAAAATTGCTTTGAAAAGTGTAATTAATGTTTTACTGAATGGTTTTTTGTAACTTGACCCAATTTTTTTCAAAAAATGAAAGCCTTTCCAATTTTTATCTCAAGAGCGAATTTAAGGACAGTACGTGCATTTTTGTGCTTATAAACTTATTTTCGTCGATTTTGATCATATTACTCTCTACCGCCACATCATTAATATTTTCAGCTTAATCGAAAATCCCCAATATAATTTTACTTGCTCAATCCGAATATATTAACAAATATTCAATTCAACTAACTGTGTGAGCTCTAGCTTACATCCAAATTTGCTCGTTTTTCACAAACCTGATAAAAAATATTTTGTTTTGGTCACGTGACAGACCTAAAATTTCGGCTCAGGACATGATTTTTGATCCTCTACAAGTTCAATGAAAAAAATTTTCAAAATTCGAAAATTTCCTCAAAAGTGGTCTCCCTATCTCCAAATCAACCAATGCAGTCAGCACTTTTGTTTTATATTGTTGTACAAAAAATTTGTAATTTGCAGTTTGCTTAGTTTTTGTAGTAAAAATTCTATAATGTATAAACCAAAGAAACTCGAAATTTTAAGTTTTTTGAGTATGACAAAACCATAATAGCTCGGAAAAATATTTCAAAAATACGAATTTTCGAAAATCTGTACTTTTTCTAGCAATTTGGCTTTTTTAGGGCCCAATCAGTAGCACTTTCCAAAAACTTAAACGGGGTTGCGGGTGTAAATGAAACAAGCGTTGAAGAAAATTTTGTTTTATTCTTGAATTCAGCTGAAAAAAAAACAATTCAGAAAGAACAATATTTTGAACCAAGTAGATTGCTTTATTTTGATTCTGTACAGCGTAGGCTCGCCCAGGCATGTACGTTAGTTGACAAAACAACACACCAGGACAACACACTTTCTGCTGGGAAATTATACCAAATTAACTTATTTTACTTAAATAAACCAACAGAGAATAATTTTTTCAACGAGCTTCTGGTGAAATATGACAACATTTCATAGATTTCATAAATTTTCTGTTTTATTCAATTTTAAACAATTTTGACCGAGCTTAGTCAGATTTAAAAGAAAATTTCTGAATTACATTTTACCGCCTAAAAACCAAAGAATTTTTTTTAATTTTTCTGGTAATTATTTTAAGACGGTCGTACTTTTCGAAACATCTTTCGTGTTTATTCACTTTTAAAGGGGGTTCTGAAATGTAAATTGGCCTGTAATCTGCTGGATCATTTGTAACCACTTTTTCGGATAATTTGTATACTTGTGATTAAAAATGATCAACATGAAAATGGAAAGAAATATATTGTTCTGTAAACACTTTCGATAATTTTTATAACACCAAAAATGTTTCTTTATTAGTAACACAATTCGTAAATCGTTTACGAAAACGGACGTTTTAAAAATGCACAATTTATTGCCCAGCAGTCAAAACCTCGCGCCAGGTTTATTCGAATGAGTTCTTGAAACCTTTCAAAATAACCCACGGAAACAAACAGCGAGACCCAAAATGACAGTAAGAGAAGATAATTAGTTTAACGGTTAGGTGATTGGAAAAAAAGACTTTCGTAAACAGTTCAAAATCTTCTCTATATCCCGTATTTCACACTTTTGTTTAATATCCCCGGCCCTGGATTAGGACAGCGTAGTGGTTTTTAAGTAGTAGGGCCGGGAGTATTTAACAAAGTGTGAATAAGGGATATTCATGTAAAAATGATTTTTATGTAAAAAGGCGAAAATATTAAGCAAATAAAATGCTTACAAACGACGGTATGGAATTTCTGTTCATTTATTTTTATCACAGATACTGCGCGCACTGCTGTATTATGAAAAGTAGCGTGTTAATTACAACAACATGTACCAAATAATAAAAGGCCGATTTTCCTTCAATAAAGAGGATGCACGTTAAATATACTTTTTCATATCAGTTTTTCACAGAGAATTCATTTTTGTCATTTTTATGATATTTTTATTAATATTTCTTAAATACACCAATTTTGGATGAAACTCAAAAAATAGACTTTAACGTCGGAATAAAGATTTTTTATAAGTTATAATAGATTTGTCAGACCCAATTTACCCATACATGATATTTTTATATTTAATTAATCAAAAAAAGAACCTCTCTTTGTGCATGCAAATTGACATGCAGAACCCCCTTAAGCAGAATTGACCGAGATTTAACAAATTTTGTGTGAATTGAGAACATATTTTTACCAGTTTTTCGATGCCGCANCGGTGAGCCATCCTTCACCAGAATCCGAAAATTTTACTTGCAGTTGACAGAGAAGGTTTTAGTCTCCCGTATATTTTTTCTCATTTATTCTTATTTGCACGTTATCGACCCTTCCAGTCCAGCTGGAGGAGAGGGCTATTTTCTCCAGCAATTCCAACATTCTACACCCACAACCCCCTAAAGGCCACCCTTAGACTGAGCGGTACTCATCAAATTATAATTTCCACAAAAATGTTGTTCTTCCTAGTCCGGTAAATAAAATGTAATTAGTTCACTTGAGAATGATAAATAAACTTTACTTGAATTCATTTTGATATCGAAGAAAACGGAACTCAGTACAATTCCATTTCGGATTATAAATGTTTTCAAATTCTTTCAAAGAATCGAACATACTACAGTGGAGTTCAAATCCCTCGGAAATTTTTGTCATAAAAATTCGGATAACTAGACATTTTCGGAACATCGCGCATTTCCGAAAAATAACTTTTCGTTAACTCTTGGAAGCAAAGAAAACAAGATCCACCAGAGCCTTTCAAAATAATTTTCTTTCAGCGCTGTTTACAGAAAAGCTTTTATGAGATGAAGCTTCAATTTTTTTTTATTATGAAGTTGCAGATTTTTATTGGAGAACAAATAATTTTCAATGTCAGAAAATATAAGAAAACACTGGTTGCGGTAAAGAGCTGCTATATATCCTATCCGAGTAACAGTAGAATCAAAAATGCCTAGGTAAAAATACAAACCACATTACAAGGTAAAAATTACAAGGTAAACAATACAAACAAATACTAAACGAGAGTGCAGACGGGCTCAACCAACCAATCAAATTCCTGGATGAACACACAATTGGTTTGTATTTTTACCTAGGCAATTTTGATCTACAGTACTCGGAATAGGATATGTCCAAAGAGCAATATATGTCCAATTTTCCACCAACAATTCAAAGTGTAATTTGGTTTCCTAAGCTTTTCTGATTTACAGAATATATAATTTTTGAAATCGCCGAAAATGCCAATATCGCCGAACGCTAACGCAATTTAAGGTTTTTATTGTAAATTTTTTAGAGTGCGTCATGAATGAAGTCATTTTCAAACATTAAATTTATAAAATATTGACCTTCATTTGACCGCATAATGCACAATTTGTGAAACTTTCTATAAAATTGAAATAGTGTTTAAATTATGACGTCATTTTGGACGAAAAACTAAATGTATGCTTCCATATTGTCGAAAGTGCCAATTTGACTGAAAAACCTCCGCAAATTCACGATTATTAGCTATAATCTAATCAGTGCCAATATCGCCGAAATTGCGTGATAACACTCATGAATAACATCATATTACAACATTTTATTTCTCAAATCTATTTTTTTTAATTAATTGAAACCTCGAAATTTTTCTATCTAAGGAAATTAAAAACTGGTGGCCGCAGCATGGTTTCCCGCTTGCCGAGCCAACACAAGACATAAATTTGTCAAATCGGGTAAAATTGTAATAGTATTACTATTATAGTAAGGCGGTTGCATGTTGCAAACCCGCTTATTTGAAATAATGCAACAATTTCCTTTTGTAGGTTGAAAAAGTCCAAAAACCCATTATGGAATAAAAGCCGTTTTTTAGCTGGGACTCGGCTTAATTCCGAATTAATTCACACGTGTCGTTTTTCTCATGGGAATCGACAAATCCCTTTGATTTTTCAAACTAGCCGTTTAAGTGATGATATTCGGCTAAAACCCCATAATTATAAAAAGTGTCGTCGTTTTGTTGCAGATGGACGAAATCCTCCAAATTTTCAAAAAACATACTATGATCTTCGTAGAAGGTTTTCATTACGAAAATTGCAATGGTTGATTTGAAAGATAGGGAGGGACCTCATGAGGGAGTTTTTAAATTTTGGCAAAACAGAATAGAGATCTTGTAAGAGATCTTTTAAGCATTAAAAGTAAAGTTCAAAACAGGAATTTAAGGTCCTTCACGTGACCAGAAGTTTTTTTATTTGATATTTTTCACGAAATGGTCGGTATGGTGTGGAATAAAACTGACTATATTTTCTTATTCGTGATGTAAATTTATAGACTACACGTCTTTTTTTTGGGTAAAAATTTCACTTAGGTAGCGCTAAATAGCAATCACCGAAAAAAAACTATAAGGACAAAAATAAACAATCTGTCGGACAGATTCTGTCCTTATATCTCGGTCAATGATTGAAATTGTGTTTAAAATTTCATTAACTGAAATATTTGAGTAAAATTATGTAATTTAACGTAGAAACGGAGTTTTTTCATAAATCCTCAAGTTTTTTGGATTTTTTTCGACTGGTTTTTCAGAATTTTCGGACTGAAACCTTGTTTTGTCGAATAAATAGGATCTTTTACGTTCAAATATGATTCAATGCATTATTTGCCTACAGATTACGAATAATCCTATGACCAGAAACATTTTTTTTGACAATTTACTTCAAAATAAGGTTAAAATTAGAACATTTAAACAAAAATCTCAAAAACTGGTTGTCCCTGTTTTTATTGGTCGGTATTGTGTGGGAGGAAATTAACTCTTTTTTCTCACTGATTATGTTGATCTCAAGCCTACTTATTTTTTTTGAGTCAGAATTTTACTCATAGAGCGCTAAAGAGCAAAATTTTGAAAAAACAACGAAAAATAAATCATAAGAACAAAAATAGACAATCTGTCCTCCCCCATACTAAAATCTAGGGTTCTTCATGCGAAGGTTAAAACGCCGATTTATTCTATTTTGGATTTATTACATAATTTCTGCTTGACGGTAAAAAACGAATGGCCGCGAAAACATAGATATGTTTTCGGTCCGAAAATATAATGGCCCTTAATCACAACAGAGATCGGACCATGTTAACAATATCGAAAATAAAAAGTTTAAAATAACAAATTTTGAGGCTGAGTCAATAAAGTTCATTGTATTATTTGTGATAAGGAGGTGCCACACCCCGGGTGCGCATGACATGATAACAGTCAATTATGTTCAATGTGTTATCGTGTGTAACTTCACGGCTGTCGGATAAAAAGTTAAGGATTAAACTCATTTCAAAAAAATTTAGCTAAGATTTAAGGAACTCGTTGTTTTTTGCGACTTTCATTATAAAATTGTGATTTCTTGTCTCATTTCTACATTGTGCCATTTTCAATGTTTGCATTAAAAGTCAATTGTACTTTGAGCCACCCACGCTTTTATGATGAAATGTAGCACCCAGGGATTTTAAAGAGATCGACCTACTAAAGTTTTGTGACTCCATTTGTGACTACGTGACATGGTCCATGAGTTCAATGACCACGACGAGTTTCAATAGTATCTCGGCATCAATAAGAACAGACAAAATGACGATTAGTTTTTCTACAGTACAAATAAGCAGCTGTTTTTTGTATTCACTAAAGGAGCCAAGTGTCTGGCATAATTGAAAATTTGAATTAATGCAGGAAAATATATGTACACCTACTACTAAATGACGTATTATTCAGCACCATCAGGGGAGCGCGCTTTCCCAACATCTACAATTAATGATGAAAAAACAGTTTGGAGCATGCTATGGACCACCAGATGTCAAGCTTGAACCTGAATCTACAATTTTTTATCTCCAAATTGTTAAAGTTTGTGAGCCTTCGGCTCCCAACTTAACCATTGGGCATAAATTGAAAATAAATTTTTGTTTTTAAATTTCATTCGTTTTTTTTTGTAAAATTTTCGGCATCAAGCCTTCTTCATTACAACTAAAATATATGTGGGTTTACAAAAATAATTTTGAGATTGAAACAAACTTACGTGAATACGACAAAATTCGTACTAACACATTAAAAACAAAATTTTTGGATAATAATAACAGTTCTAGAACATTTAATAGAAAATAGGGAAATAAGGCTTCAAAAACGCTGAATTTGTAAGCGTTATTTCAATTCAGTGTAACATAATCATGTTTCACTTGCGCATTAAGTGTTGGTTTTCGAAATGAAATTTAAAGAGCTTTCATCATTTTTCTATCTTCATCATAAAAAGATTTTTATGAATAATTCCAAACCGTTCACTTAGAAATTTTATGGTGTTTCTACTTGTAATAGTACCGTATTGTTTTTTAGCTCTTCGAGAGAAAGCGGACATTCACTGATGTGAGAACAAATTGCCGTTTTTCGTAAATTTTGCTGGTGCTCGGCTGATCCTTCTATAAGAGGCCTTTTTAGTCCACCAATATATGTGTTTTTGCAAAAACATAAAAACATAATTTGACCCAGCAACCTGTTATTCATTAGTTATGGGTTTTGTTTTTAGTGTGATTTATCTAGCTAATTTGACCGTTTTCCAAGCAAATTAAATGTTAAAATTTGTTTTTGTTTTATTCATTTTTCGAAATATTATATGTAGTATTATATGTGGTATTAAAAAAACGGAAATATTTATTTTTTTTATCAAATAAAAAAAAATCATAAAAATCTAAAATATACATTAGATGAAACAAAAAATTAGGAATTGATATTACTGGACATAAAATTTTTTTATAATGGTCAACTTAAAACATTATAAAAATCCTAGATCTTCTAATGCTTTTACGAATTTAAATAGTGAAATCCCTAAAACTTATAAAATATCAAGTTTGATAGGTATTATTTATCGAATTAATGATACCACTAGAAATGATAATGAACTCAAAAAAGGCCTTAATGAATTAAAAAAATCTTATTAATAATGGATATCCGAAAACTTTGATTTGCCAAAAAGTCACAGAAATAAAAAATCGTGATTTCAAAAAAAAAAGAAATACAAATTGATTGGAAAAAGGAAATAAGAGAAAATCCTGATAGAACTTTTACTTTTGACATTGATTTCACTTCATCTATATGTCAAAAAATAGAACGAAAATGTCGAAAAATGATTAAAACAAAAACAACGAATTTTAACATTTCATTGGCTTTGAAAACAGTCAAATAAGCTAGATATATCACACCAAAAACTAAACCCCTAACTGATAAATTACAGGTTGCAAGGTCAAATTAGGTTTTTATGTTTTTGCAAAAGCACATATAATGCTGAATCAAAAAGGCCTCTTGTACACGATTGTAGAACGATTAGCCGAGCACTAGCAAAATTCACAAAAAACGCCAATTTGTTCTCACATCAGTGAATGTCCACTTCATCTCGAAGAGCTAAAAAACAATACGGTACTATTCCAAGTAGAAACACGGTAAAATTTCTAACTGAACGGTTTGAAATTATCCATACAAATCTTTATTATAATGAAGATAAAAAAATTCTGGAAGCTCTTTATTTCATATTCGAAAAACCAACACTAACTCGGTAGACTCGAATTCGGCAAGTATGACCATTCCACACATTAAATCGCATTTTACGACGCTTAAACATTAATGACAAGACCAGTATAAAAGTTATCGATAAACTTTTAAGATGAAAAATTGACGTTTCCTGCGTTTTTTATTGAAATTTACTGTATTAACTACTTATTTTTTGCAAAAATTTTTAAATCAGCAAAAACTTAAACTTATCGTGATCAAAAAAAAATTGTAAGACTTTTTTCCATTACACTATAGCCCCAAAAGATCCACGTGACGTATATTTAAAAGGATAAGGTTGGTAAAAAGTAGTACTGTTTTTTTTCCAAAAATTGCTTAAATCAATTTTTGAAAGAAGTGAAGGGTTCCTTAGAAAGTTTTTAAGATTTTTTTTAACCATTCACTCAAGTCCGAAAACGATACGTGACCTTCAAATAAGAAATGAGGTTTTGGCCCAAGTACCCCAAATAAGTACTCAATTGAACGCCGAAAGTTTTGAAAGGACATACACACCTAAATTTAGAGTTTTTGAACATGAATAATATTTTCCAAACACGTTCCACGTGATCTTATTTTTCAAAGAAATAAAGGATTTATTTATGAAATATTTTAAACTTTAATTTTTGGATTATATCGTCACTTTTTATTCAGACTTTTCCTGTAATGAGAAAAAAGTCTTAAAAACGTTTGAAATTGACCCTGGAATTTTTACGAGTAATTTGAGACTTTTCAAATTACTCGTACATTGGTAACCAATATATTTTTTTTCAAAAGTACTCAATCATGCGAAAGACCCCTCAAAAGAATCGTAAACGAATTTCTTAAGACTCTAAAGTGCTATTACAGTATGCCTCCCAGTTTAAAATAGAGGCCAGATCTCCAGAAGTCATAGCGTTCGAAATGCTGAACAGTAGAATGCGTAGGCAAGAGCAGAAGGTGAGAAAAATGAATAATTACCGATTGGGTTTTTTTTAATTTCAAGATTCTGTTTGTATTATTGTTGTGAAATTTGGCCTCACGGTTAGAATTAAGTAGCACCTTCTAGAAGCCAAAAACTTCCGAAAATTAATTAATTAGAATTCAAATAAAAAGGTTTGCGAAAGGTACTGGTAGGCGTGACTTCGTCCTCTGGTTGTAGAACAACAAATGATATTAAAACATAATTTCAGAAGTCAATTTACGGAGAATCTTTGATGAAAACATATAATAATGTTAAATTGGAACTAGAGAAAAAACTCCTTGAAGTTAACTAAAACATTAGTTCAAAATATAAATAAACGTTTAAATGGGTATAGATTTATGCACTTTTGCCCGTTCACTGGGCTACATTTTCGCCGAATTTTTTTCTCAATCCCCATTAAATGCCTTTTTGTTCATCGGAATTTTTTTATTTTAATTTTATTGCAAATGAGCTGAATATTATTTAAGCTATTGAAAAAGTGTATGTTGATAATGAACTTTGCTTATATGGCTCGATCTATAGAATGGTCACTAGTTGCCGGAAATGAGTCTGGGTACAGATTCATGTCTAAAGTCTACGAGTATGCGCAAGTGAAACATGAGTATGTTGGACTGACTCAAAATAGGGCTTAAATTCAGCGTTTTTAGCCTTATTTCCTATTTTCTGTTAAATGTTCTAGAACTGTTATTATTATCCAAAAATATTTTTTAATCTGTTAGTACGAATTTTGTCGTATTCACGTAAGTTTGTTTAAATCTAAAATTATTTCTGTAAACCCACAATATATTTAGTTGTACTGACGAAGGCTTGATGCCGAAAATTTTACAAGAAAAACGAATAATTTTTGAATGAGAAATTTATTTCACAATTTATAAAGATTAAAGAACCTACAAAATTCAATATTATTAGAATTCTAAGTTCATATTTCCGAATTTGCAAATATCGTCGAAAAAAACCTCCGCAATTGCTCGTATTTTAGCTTAAATCGTGCTAGCGCCGTATTGCCGGAAAAGCAATATCGCCGAAATTGCGTGGGCGTTTAAGCTTTTATAACAAATCACTGTGATGGCGTTTATGAATGACGTAATATTCAAAGATTGAATTTCTCAAATCTCGTTTTAATTATTTATTTGATTGCATTGTGGAGTACGCACTTTACTCATTTCTTATTCATTTTATGAAGCTTTCTGTACGACTTCTTAGAAATTGAAATAAATTTAAAATTATGACGTGATTTGGCCATGCATCTTTACCGCTGTAATAGGTAAAACAAAGACCAAAAATTCTGGACTTTTAATACTTCGAAGTTTTATTTCAATTCATATTCATACAATGTAACTTTTGCTATTCTCAAGGGAAATATGTTTGAAATTTTTAGTGGAAAAAATCATTCACTTTAACCTGTCCGTTTGAAAGTAATTAATACAATAATAGACACAGGATAGGGTACAATAACTTTATGTCGAATTTTGGAGGGGCCTATTAATATTTGTGAAAATCTTGTTTAGGAAGAAATTAATTCTAACAGTTGCATATTTAAAAATTAATAAACAGTGGGAAGAAACAAATTATAATCACCTTTTATTTTTAACGTCGTCTGTCACCATGTTAATAAAGTTGGCCTGAACCCACATACTCATTTTGGTAATCTATTACCAGCTCGACTCTGGAGCGCTTAAATTTATATAGTTGCCATTATCGGATTAACTTCATATTTAAAATGCTAAGCTTTTTCACAATTCCTGATCTCTGGTGCTAAATGATTTCTCTATATTGTATACTTCTTGAGATAAAAGCAACTTTGTCGCGTCGAAATTTCGCAAATGAAAAGTTTAGATGAGTTTTTGAAAGTTGAGAAATCTTCTGAAAAAAAATAAACACCTTTCACCAGATAAATTTTTAATTTGATTTTTTGTCCAAAAATCAAGGATTTTCATTCATAGATTCGAAAAAAAAATTCTTTATTTTTGATTTTCTCACCTAAAATATTTTCAATTTTTTCTCTCTAACCCTTGAAGCTCCAAATTTTTTATTCGGCAGAGGCTCCTGCAACCACCAAGTGGGGCGACTTTGAGCCTTCATTACGGATTAACTACATTTTCTAAAAAGCCCTGAAATGATTCTTAATTTTGTAAGGATAGTCCAACTTAGCGAGGTAATCAATTAGATTTTAAAATTTTTATCTAAATCGGCCAAAACTAGCTGCATAGATTGGCTTTGATCACTTACTTCTCATTAAAACAGGAATATTTTCAAAAACATTTCTTTCAAATTCGCACTCATTAAGACCTTGGCTTTCACAATTTTTCTTTGATTTCAATCTATCTTCCCGTTTTCTCATAAATAGACGATTAGCAGCGCGAGTGATCAATATAAAGTTATAAAACAACGTTTGTTATAATTTAACCGCTAAGACTTCGAAATATTATTCGGCGTAAGCCAACTTTCTGAATCAGTGTTGCCGTAGCTTTCATTTGAACCTACTTTCAAAAAAATCGAAGCATATTTTTTTCCGAATTTTTCTCAAAAATTGAAAAATCACTCACGAAAAAATAAAAAAGAGTTCCGATGGTGAATTTTTTTTTTTTTTCGAAAGATACTCAAAAAACTTTCCTAAAAACTCAGTTCCTCAGATTTTATCTATCGTTTAAACTGTTGAATCAGCACGCATTTTAGAGGTTTTTTGAGAGAAATTCTCCAAAAAAAGTAAGATAAAATAATGTTTTGAACGAGATCCTAGAAAATTTAAACTGGCCATTTTTGAATCTCGTGGCAGAACTTTATGTTGAGTTTAATCAAAAAATTTCCAGGACTTTTTTTTCATCCGATTTCAGCGGTTTACAAAATTTTCAGCACCACTAAAGTGGTGCTGAGCTTCCAAGGGTTAAGGAGTAGTCGTCGCATTTAAGGGTTTCTCAATGGCTGATTGTCGTAGAAGTTCAATCATTGCATCAAATTAAACCTCTCTGATACTTATAGTACATTTTAACAAAAATCTTGCATCCTGATAAAATCGGAACTGACGGATGGCTCGTTCAATCAGACCGTGCTTACAAAAGTGCGATTTATCATTTTGAAATGTATCTCCTCCCTGGTTAAGATACAGCAATAACTTATGACTTTAATTACCCGCACAGATCGTGGGCAGATTAATCGGTTGAGTTTTTGACAAAATTCGTCGATTCGGCTTCAGAATCACTGAAAAACAGTATTTTGACCTTATGTGAACTAGGTGCAAAATACTGATTCTATAGCAAAATCGACGAAATTTGTCAAACACTCGACCGAATTAATCTGCTCACGATCTGTGCGTTTATTTAAGTCATAAGTTATTGTTTACCTTAAAAAAACAGGGAGAAGATACATTTGGAAATTCTGTCACGGTTCTGATTGGACGCAGCATCGGTCACTTCCGATTCTTTTTAGGATGCAAGACTGAAGTTAAAAATATATCTGAGAGAGGTTATATTTGATCCAACGATTTGTACTTGTGCGACAATGGCCATTGAAAACCTTTCAAATGCGACGATCACCCCCTTAATTGTCTAAAAATCAAGGCAATTTCTGAATTGACATTTTTCAAAATTTGTAGTGCGTATATCCTCAAAAAAGAATGCAAAAGTGGAACGAGAAAATTGGCGAAAATATGGTTGTAAAATACTTTCCTATTTGAAAAAATTGATTTCTAGCCAATTAGAATATTGCGATGTTTCTGATTATCTCGTCCGAATTACTGATATCACCTTAGTTCTTCTTTCGAACATTTTTTGTCTCCAATCATTTGATATCTAGAATAAATAATATTTTCATTGCTCATGTGTTCGCTTTAAAGTAAATTAAAAAAAATCATTTAAGAAAATGACCACTAGGCGGTGCAAACAAGTTATGGAAGAACTATCTTCAAACATAAAGATAAAGCTCTCTGGCGACAAATATGTACAAATTGACCTTTAATTGCTCTTAATTCTAAAGAATCGGTTTTTCGTGGCATTTTAAAATTGAACAAAGGACTTGAAAGTTACTTTAATATTTTAAACACATTATAATTTTCACCGCAGACAATAAACACACTCGTGAATCACGAGTCGTGATCCGGATCCATTTCTGGTCCCGACCGACTTTTTAACTTTAATCCCGACAGGTAAAATTTTCATTTCGATCCCTTTTCAGAAGAAAGATGTCAAACTTATCCCCTGAACTCTAAAACATGCTTCAGTCTGCTAGAAATAAATAATAAATATTATCGAGCAATAAAAACTTTTGTAAATTTTCAATGAATGTTATTATAGAAGGTAAGTTTCTGTGCTGAAATTGACCAAGAAAAAATTTTGGGAGAAATTTTGTCCCGTTTTCCAAAAAATTAGCATTGCCATATCATTTGGCTTGAAACTATTTCTAAATTTATTTCGAAAATTCAAAGCCAAAAGATAGGCGATTTCAAAAACGGGTTTGTGAAATTTGAGAGGGTTGCAGGCTATTTTCTGATAAATTTTTTTGTTGTATACATCATTTCTGAATGAAATCCCTCACAAAAATTTAAGTCCAGATACCGCAACTTTCTTTGCTGTGCCTACGATTAAAGACGTTTTTTAATAAAAAAACATTTCTAAACACAATTGAACCGAAAATTTATACTTCGTTAAATTGACCGCCATCGGCTAGGGAGTTAATCATTTGATTTGATTCAAACTATTTTGTGGTCTCATNTGCCCGTCACTGGGGTACATTTTCGCGAATTTTTTTTTCTCATCCCCATTAAATGCCTTTTTGTTCATCGGAATTTTTTTATTTTAATTTTATTGCAAATTGTGACTGAATATTATTTAAGCTATTGAAAAAGGTATGTTGATAATGAAACTTTGCTTATATGGCTCGATCTATAGAATGGTCACTAGTTGCCGGAAATCGAGTCTGGGTACAGATTCATGTCTAAAGTCTACGAGTTAATGCGCAAGTGAAACATAGTAGTTTGGACTGACTCAAAATAGGGCTTTCAAATTCAGCGTTTTTTTTAGCCTTATTTTCCTATTTTCTGTTAAATGTTCTAGAACTGTTATTATTATCCAAAAATATTTTTTTTAATCTGTTAGTACGAATTTTGTCGTATTCACGTAAGTTGTTAAATCTCAAAATCAATTATTTCTGTAAACCCACATATATTTTAGTTGTACTGACGAAGGCTTGATGCCGAAAATTTTACAAGAAAAACGAATATATTTTTGAATGAGAAATTTATTCACAATTTATAAAGATTAAAGAACCTACAAAATTCAATATTATAAGAATTCTAAGTTCATATTTCCGAATTTGCAAATATCGTCGAAAAAAACCTCCGCAATTGCTCGATTTTTAGCTTAAATCGTGCTAGCGCCGTATTGCCGGAAAAGCCAATATCGCCGAAATTGCGTGGGCGTTTAAGCTTTTATAACAAATCACTGTGATGGCGTTATGAATGACGTAATATTCAAAGATTGAATTTCTCAAATCTCGTTTTAATTATTTATTTGATTGCATTTGGTGGAGTACGCACTTTTACTCATTTCTTTATTTCATTTTATTTGAAGCTTCTGTACGACTTCTTAGAAATTGAATAAAATTTAAAATTATGACGTGATTTGGCCCATGCATCTTTACCGCTGTAATAGGTAAAACAAAGACCAAAAATTCTGGACTTTTAATACTTCGAAGTTTATTTCAATTCATATTTTCATACAATGTAACTTTTGCTATTCTCAAGGGAAATATGTTTGAAATTTTTAGTGAAAAAAAATCATTCAATTTAACCTGTCCGTTTGAAAGTAATTAATACAATAATAGACACAGGATGAGGGTACAATAACTTTATGTCGAATTTTGGAGGGGCCTATTAATATTTGTGAAAAATCTTGTTTAGGAAGAAATTAATTCTAACAGTTGCATATTTAAAAATTAATAAACAGTGGGAAGAAACAAATTATAATCACCTTTTATTTTTAACGTCGTCTGTCACCATGTTAATTAAAGTTTGGCCTGAACCCACATACTCATTTTGGTAATCTATTACCAGCTCGACTCTGGAGCGCTTAAATTTATATAGTTGCCATTATCGGATTAACTTCATATTTAAAATGCTAAGCTTTTTCACAATTCTGATCTCTTTGGTGCTAAATGATTTCTCTATATTGTATACTTCTTGAGATAAAGCAACTTTGTCGCGTCGAAATTTCGCAAATGAAAAGTTTAGTAGTTTTTGAAAGTTGAGAAATCTTCTGAAAAAAAATAAACACTTTCACCAGATATAATTTTTAATTTATTTTTTGTCCAAAATCAAGGATTTTCATCATAGATTCGAAAAAAAATTCTTTATTTTTGATTTTCTCACCTCAAAATATTTTCAATTTTTTTCTCTAACCCTTTGAAGCTCCAAATTGTTTTATTCGGCAGAGGCTCCTGCACCCACCAAAGTGGGGCGACTTTGAGCCTTCATTACGGATTAACTACATTTCTAAAAAGCCTGAATGATCTTAATTTTGTAAGGATAGTCCAACTTAGCGAGGTAATCAATTAGATTTAAAATTTTTATCTAAATCGGCCAAAACTAAGCTGCATAGATTGGGCTTTGATCACTTACTTCTCATTGAAAACAGGAATATTTTCAAAAACATTTCTTTCAAATTCGCACTCATTAAGACCTTGGCTTTCACAATTTTCTTTGATTTTCAATCTATCTTCCCGTTTTCTCATAAATAGACGATTAGCAGCGCGAGTGATCAATATAAAGTTATAAAACAACGTTTGTTATAATTTAACCGCTAAGACTTCGAAATATTATCTCGGCGTAAGCCAACTTTCTGATCAGTGTTGCCGTAGCTTTCATTTGAACCTACTTTCAAAAAAATCGAAGCATATTTTTTTCCGAATTTTTCTCAAAAATTGAAAAATCACTCACGAAAAAATAAAAAGAGTTCCGATGGTGGAATTTTTTTTTTTTTTCGAAAGATACTCAAAAACTTTCCTAAAAACTCAGTTCCTCAGATTTTATCTATCGTTTAAACTGTTGATCAGCACGCATTTTAGAGTTTTTGTAGAGAAAAATCTCTAAAAAAAGTAAGATAAATAATTTTTGAACGAGAAGTCCTAGAAAATTTAAACTGCCATTTTTGAATTCTCCGTGGCAAACTTTATGTTGAGTTTAATCAAAAAATTTCCAGGACTTTTTTTCAGCCGATTTCAGCGGTTTCAAAATTTTCAGCACCACTAAAGTGGTGCTGAGCTTCAAGGGTTAAGAGGGTAGTCGTTCGCATTTTAAGGGTTTTCTCAATGGCTGATTGTCGTAGAAGTTCAAATCATTGGATCAAATTAAACCTCTCTGATACTTATAGTACATTTTAACAAAAATCTTGCATCCTGATAAAATCGGAACTGACGGATGGCTCGTTCAATCAGAACCGTGCTTACAAAAGTGACGGATTTATCATTTTGAAATGTATCTCCTCCCTGGTTTAAGATACAGCAATAACTTATGACTTTAATTACCCGCACAGATCGTGGGCAGATTAATCGGTTGAGTTTTTGACAAAATTCGTCGATTCGGCTTCAGAATCACTGAAAAACAGTATTTTGACCTTATGTGAACTAGTGCAAAATACTGATTCTATAGCAAAATCGACGAAATTTGTCAAACACTCGACCGATTAATCTGCTCACGATCTGTGCGTTTATTTAAGTCATAAGTTATTGTTTTACCTTAAAAAAACAGGGAGAAGATACATTTGGAAATTCTGTCACGGTTCTGATTGGACGCGCCATCGGTCACTTCCGATTCTTTTTAGGATGCAAGACTGAAGTTAAAATATATCTGAGAGAGGTTATATTTGATCCAACGATTTGTACTTGTGCGACAATTGGCCATTGAAAAACCTTTCAAATGCGACGATCACCCCCTTAATTGTCTAACAAATCAAGGCAATTTCTGAATTGACATTTTTCAAAATTTGTAGTGCGTATATCCTCAAAAAACAATGCAAAAGTGGAACGAGAAAATTGGCGAAAATATGGTTGTAAAATTACTTTCCTATTTGAAAAAATTGATTTCTAGCCAATTAGAATATTGCGATGTTTCTGATTATCTCGTCCGAATTACTGATATCACCTTAGTTCTTCTTTCGAACATTTTTTGTCTCCAATCATTTGATATCTAGAATAAACTAATATTTTCATTGCTCATGTGTTCGCTTTAAAGTAAATGTAAAAAAAATCATTTAAGAAAATGACCACTAGGCGGTGCAAACAAGTTATGGAAGAACTATCTTCAAACATAAAGATAAAGCTCTCTGGCGACAAATATGTACAAATTGACCTTTAATTGCTCTTAATTCTAAAGAATCGGTTTTTCGTGGCATTTTAAAATTGAAACAAAGGACTTGAAAGTTACTTTTAATATTTAAACACATTATAATTTTTCACCGCAGACAATTTAAACACACTCGTGAATCACGAGTCGTGATCCGGATCCAGTTCTGGTCCCGACCGACTTTTTAACTTTAATCCCGACAGGTAAAATTTTCATTCCGATCCCTTTTCAGAAGAAAGATGTCAAACTTATCCCTGAACTCTAAAACATGCTTCAGTCTGCTAGAAATAAATAATAAATATTATCGAGCAATAAAAACTTTTGTAAATTTTCAATGAATTTTATAGAAGGTAAGTTTCTGTGCTGAAATTGACCCAGAAAAAATTTTGGGAGAAATTTTGTCCCGTTTTCCAAAAAATTAGCATTGCCTATCATTTGGCTTGAAACTATTTCTAAATTTATTTCGAAAATTCAAAGCCAAAAGATAGGCGATTTCAAAAACGGGTTGTGAAATTTGAGAGGGTTGCAGGCTATTTTCTGATAAATTTTTTTGTTGTTTGTACATCATTTCTGAATGAGAATCCCTCACAAAAATTTAAGTCCAGATACCGCAACTTTCTTTTGCTGTGCCTACGATTAAAGACGTTTTTAATAAAATAAACATTCTAAACAAATGTGAACCGAAAATTTATACTTCGTTAAATTGACCGCCATCGGCTAGGGAGTTAATCATTTGATTTGATTCAAACTATTTTGTGGTCTCATTTATTCTTTGGTACACATATTTCCAAAAGCTGAATTGAAATTCCTGTTATTAAATAAAGCTACTTACATGGTCAAAATAACCAAGAATTTCCGCTTTTCTTTCTAATGAAATTTTAGCTTTATAATTTTATTGTCAAAAAAGGTATTTATTATAAAATTAATGCCATTTTGTGGCTTTTTTCGCTTTTTCCCTGGATATTTTTGAATGTTCAATTTCGAAACACCTTAACAGAGCGCCAGGGTACTCACCAAGATTTTTGAATATCCCTTTATTACACTTTTCTTAGAATGCGTAGCCACAACGTTAAAATCACACGTTAAAATGAGTAGTGGCTACGCATTTTAAGCAAAGTGTTATAAAGGGATATATTTCTTTTTGCGATCTTTAAATGAGAAATTCGGGTTTTGTATTTATAGTCGTATCATAATGAGATAATCTCATAGTGAAAAGCAAAAAGTGACAAAAAAAATTCAAAATCACTAAAAGCGAGCTAGAAAGCAATAACAAATTCAATTTGATCTTATCAATAAACAATTTTTTTAAGCTTCTAAAAAAGCGATAAACCGTCTGCGGACAAAAAAATCTTCAAATCGTTTTTCACGAAAACAGCATTAAAAGTATGATACGTAAAGTTGAACAGAAATTTTTTTTGTTTAATTTTGACGTACTAATCGGAATCTGATCGGTTGAAAACAAGGAAAATAAAAACCGGTAATTTCGGGGTTATTTTAAGTTGAGTTTTCAATACTGATTGTGAATATTTATTTTAATTTAATAAAAATATATTTTGATGTGTATGTTTAACATCACGTTTTGACAGTAAAGAGCAAAATTAGTAAATTTGATTTTTGGACAGGATAAACTCAATAATTTCAATGAATAATAGTTACTTTTTAATTCAAATGTAATTCCGCAGAAAAGTGTTGTCCGCCGACAGCCTAAATGTTGAACCAACCAGTGAATGGTGTGAACAAAAAACTTTGAATCTTTCAATTCGATCGATTCTGATTGGTTCAAATTTCGACCAGTAAGAATCTCGATGTTCATACAAATTAATTTTTCTCATTTTATTCTAGAAAGATGCAGAAAAAAAATTATTGTGAATGGAAATCATATCTCACGGCTCAACATATATTCGAGGCGCTAGAGACTTATTAAGCCAAAGTTTGGCATTTTTCAGCGATTTTTAAAATTTCGAGGAATAAAAACACAAAACTTGATGGCAATGACATATTAAAATATATTTTCGGAATCACCAATAAAAAGTCAGTTAAACTGATGATAAATTTCCGGATCTTGATTGGTTTAAATTTGAACCAATCAGAATTCAGCTTGGTTAATTTTTTTCAAAATAAAGTTCATTTTCGTCATCACTGTAAAATTCCACGTGACATGTAGATTTTGAAAATGATTCTTCTCAAAATTTTGCTTGACTGCGGACACCCTATTCAAGATTATACTGATTCAGTAGTAATTGATAATAAAGCAGAAGAAGCGGTTTTATGTTTTGAATTTATTTTGATAAATTTTTTTCTGACTAGAATTTTCAACTTTAAACGCTATGACATTTCCTCAGTGTGATTTGACGCAGAATATAATTAACGAAAATTTATAACATTCTCTTGTTTAAATAAGGCAGATAAGATGTGAAAAAGATTTGAAATGAAATCGTTGTCACAATTTGACTTTTTTTCATAAATATTTTGGCACTGATATTACAATTATCTTCCCAGCGTAATTTGGATAGCACAAAATTGGATAAATTATTTCAAATATTTACTACTTTCGACCAGAATGCATTTTTTTGTCATTTTGAATATAATATTTTTTACTGGAAGTTCTAGTTGTCACTAACACCAGTCTGGAACAAATAAAAGGCAGGGGGTTTTTTAACAAAAAAGTTTTTTACCAGAAAAATTTTCAACAAAAAATTTCTTAACAAAAACATTTTTTAACAAACAGCATTTTTTAACAAAAAAGTTTTTTAACAAAAAAAAATGCATTTTTTTAACAAAAACACCATTTATTAACAAAAAAACCATTTGATAACAAAAAAAACATTTTTTAACAGAACAAAACAATTTTTAACAAAACAAACATTATAACAAAAAAAACATTTTTTAACAAAAAAACATATTTTCCCATAATAAAATTTTGAACTTTTTAAGACGTTTTTTAAGACCCTTAAAAACATTGATACCCATTTTTTTGTTTAATAATTCATTATTTCAAATCGTTTCGTACCTTTGTTTTCGACCAAAAATCGCCAAAAAATGTTATATGATCCCGATTGTTATTTTTTCAATCCCGATCCTGACCCAAGGTCCCAACTAATCCCATTTTTATTAAATAATTATTTTTTTAAACCGCTGCATATATGTAAATAAGACAAAACCCCATCATTTTATAGAATTTATTGAAATTTGTGTGTAACCTATCAAATAAGCTCGGAAAAATGTCGAGATTTTTTTCTCATGCTAGATCAGACTTCTGTCGTCAAAAAGTTACAGAAGAAGAGAAAATCCTAAGGACAAAGTGAAATCGATATCTCCAGATCATTTACAAGTATAATATATGAATCATATAAATTATAATATTATATGATATACTATATGGATTATTCTCCCCGGGTCACTTTAAAAACTTATTTGCCTGTTAAAAGAATAGGGAATGAGTTTTTAAACTGACCCGGGGATAATAATGGATATATCGATTCCATGGTGAAAAATAGAGCCCGAAAACAAAACTGAACGGAACCTCTCTGAAATCATCAAACTTGAAAATGTTTTGCTAGTCTATTTTCATAAAACTTTGAAATGTGAGGATTGATAGATCGAATTTAGCGCTTTTAGATTTTGAAACCGATCTTTACAAACAAAAAATGTGAAATTCTCGCCAAAATTTTATTTACCCTCATTTTTGAAGCTTTGTGGGAAGATAACTATTCATACATGTGTTATTCTAGTTTAGAAGCCTTCGAATGAGTACAATATCGTGCTTCTAGAAAAAGTATTGATCACCCAGAGAAAAAAATATGTAATTCTCACATCGAACATGTTTTTAAATGCGGTCTAAATTTATTTTTTGAATATTTTAGAGGTTTTATTGCGGTTTTTGGAGAATTAAGTTCTTCTAAACAAAAACAAAAAAATAGAATTTATATGTTTTTATTCGAAACTTTCTAACCATTTATTTATTAACTAGCTTTTTAATTTGGCTATTAAAAGCCCTCTATAGCTTAAAAGTTTGAATGGAAATCTTCAAACAAAAGCATTAAGTTTTTTTAACGAACTAACATAATTTGAAAATAATTATAAAAAATCAAATAATTATCAGGAATTAGTTTTAAGCAGAAATGAGTGAATATAAATGCCACAGGTGGAGGCCCAGATCGCCGAATTTGTCAATATCATCGACAAAAAATTACGCCATTTCACGATTTTTAGCTAAATTCCTGGTAAGGCCAATACCGTCATAATTAAATTGGCGGTTAATTGGCGACTTAATAATTCAAGACGAAATTCTTCGAATTTAGTTTTTCAAATTTACATTTAATTTCATTTGGTGGATTCCGTAACGCACATTTTGGAATTTTTGCTCGTTTGAACTGTTGTGAAACTGCTTATATATTTGTAAAAAATTTAAATTAGCACATCATTTCGAATACCTACTTTTTTTTCGCCGAAAGTGCCCAATATTTAATTTGAAAATAACTTTCGGTGGCCCCTTGTTCATAGTTTGGCAGAAATGGTGCAGCGAATCAGTTAGTCAGAAGATTAAGTCCGATGATATATATCATAGGGTATATCATATATAATATGGTATTAGGCCAAACAATTTAGTCCGCACATTTAGTCCAAATAAAATTTTGTCGCAATAATTTTCCACAAATTATGAAATGCGTCATCTCATATGAATTATATATCAAATAATATAACTCAAATCTTACGTTTCGAAAAAAATTAAATCACCAGTGATTCACCACCCACGCAGTTTTCTGGCCATTTAAGCAAATAATTGACTTGAAACACAAATGAATGATTGATATCGAAAATTATCCCTATTGAGTCTTTCTCAGCACGCGTCATAACTTTAAGAAGATGACCAATGAAATCACAGGATTCTTGAATTTAGTGAACAATCGAGTATTGTGATTGGACACTGGTAAAGTTACGACGCGTCCTGAGAAAGACTCAACAGGGATATCCTCCCACATAGTCTCGCCCACATTTAATAAAACCTTCTTTACTACCACACAATTTGGGGGGGTTGAGGGGCTCCCCAACGTGGGCTTGCCGACATCTAACAGAATGAAGGGGGGTTGAGGGGCTCTCCCCATATAGTCTCGCACACATATACATATAATAAAACGTCCTGAACAACCATACGATTTTTCACCATTTTTGATAAATGTTACATAACATTGCTTTTTATTGAACCCTGTTATTAACCTTACAATTTCGGAAAATATCTTTCTTATATCTGTTATGTTTAATTCAGAATGAGATTAGTTTTGACTATTTTCTATGAAAGAATTTTGACTTAATCGGATCACTTCTCCGAAAACAGTGTTTACGGTTACTTTATACCAAAATTAAGATTTTTGCTTATTATAAGTGCAAGGTATTGTTAGTGGAGTTTACAAAATATTAAATTATGATGTTTCCGGGGTATAAACGAACTTACGAGTTCCGCTTAATTTCTATAAATTTATTTTCGAAGAATTACCTGGAAATACATTTGCCGTATTATGTACATAATGTACTTTTGCCGATTATGTTAATTTTTAGTCTCGCCGAGGTCAATTTAAAAATATTTGAAGTTTTATTTTTGCCTTTCTTGAGGATGAAAATTTCCGAAAACATCAGCGAAATCTCATCTTTCTTTCAAATCACCTTATTTTTTCGGAATTTTTCAAATTTCTGCTTGATTTGTGAGAGTTTTAAGTTATTATATGATATATACTGTATATCGAAGAACCTGCCTAGTGTAATTTTTATGTCAATCGTCTATGTTTTTTATGTTGTTATTGACATAAAAATTACACTCGGCAGTATTTCGATTTTTAGTAAATATTCATAAACTTCAATTTTGTGGGGAAAATGATGAAGAAGTTCACTGACTTTACCCTTATTCGAACACCTCAGCTCGGCAAAAATCGTTAGGATAAGGGTACTTTGTCAGGGTAGAGTGAAAAAAAAACAAATAATGTTGGTTTAACTATTTTCGAGAATATATCGAATATTTTACTTCGGTATGAATGGTTATTCAGCGTCATAACTGTGCCGTCAGTAAGGCGACTGACTTATTAAATCGCGCGATTTCTGAAATAAATTGAAAATCGTGTGATTTGATTGGTCACTATCTTTTCTGACGTCAAAGTTATAACCCCAAGTAATTCTTTATACCGAAGTACAATTAATCTTTACTGTTGTATACTTTAATGTTTGGAGAACGAAATTATAGATATACTACAGAAGGAATTTCGATTTCATTAATTTTCGCTTAAAAAGAAAGAAATAAAAATCCAAAAAATATTTATTAGGACAACATTACTATGACAGTACCTATGAAGATGAAAATATTTTGAAGATGACTTTGTTTTCGAGATTCATATTTCAGAAAATTCAAGAAAAATTATCGAAAATTTACAAAAACATTTATTTGTATTCAAGATTTGAAGGTGACTAGTGAATTTTTTATCGGGACTTTTGTCCCTGAACTATCCATCAACATGCCTGCTGATTTAAATTCAGGATAAAACAGTGGACGAAAAATAATGTCAGCTGGAGATTATGCACCAAATAACCAAACAGAAAAAAAATCATTTATTTTGTAAAAAAAAAACGGAAATTTCTTCATAAATTCTCGCTGTAAGGATGAGAGTGTTTTAGCAAGTTTTCGAAAAATCGTTTAGCTAAGGGTACAGTCATTGAACCTCACAAGTTGTGAGTCACAGCCTTCTCAACATTTTGAAATAAACATACAATAATCATCGTGGAAACCATTTAGAGTCGTGCGTAGGTTTAAGTTATTTAATACAAAGAACAAGCTTTTTCTCACCGCTCAAAACGGCTTCCCCGATAAGTACTCTATAATTTTTTTAATCAGGTTTTGTAAATGTGAGCGAGTTTAAAAAAATAAATTGAAATGCATTCTCCTCATATATCCTTTTTCCAACCTAAGTCCACCTTAAAATTTTTTACTATCTTTATAGCGCGTGTTCGAATCTCACTTATGTTGTCTTAGTGATTGCTTGAGTGCTTACACACCGAACAACTTTGGCGGTACACATATTAAGCCCCCTTGTCTATAATCATACTCAAGACAATCACTAAGGCAACCTTAGTGAGATTCGAACACGCGCTGAAGATATAACAAGCATTTTTAAGGTCGATTTAGGTTGGAAAAAGGATATGATATAAAATTGTAAAAAAATCATTTAAAACTCGTTAAAAAATGCTGACGTAATGAAATTTTAAGTTTAGACGCGAGACTTTTTTGCCCCTTGAATGACAAGTAAATTCATTAATTCTTTAACCCTCAGTGAATAGTATTTCTAACCGGTGGGCCCAACTTTACATTTTTCGTAGAGTTTGACACTTAACCCAACTTTACTTTATTTAAAGAGCACTAATTTTAGAACATTAGTGTTTTTCAAGTGACAACACGTTATCGGGAAGCACTTTTGCCCTCATAACATAGGAATTATGAAAAAACAAGCGCTAATTCACACTTTTTGAGGCACTAAAGACTCTATAATTTCCTACTGTTAATACAGTTACGAGAAAACTTCAAACAATAATGGCTCTTATCCCTTCTTAATTCCTCTTACAAACCGAACTCCATCTCAAAAACGGTTACTATCTTTATAGCGTGTGTTCGAATCCCACTTATGTTGTCATAGTGATTGTCTTGAGTATGATTATAGGCAAGGGTGTTTGATATTGGGACCATTAAATTTGATCGGTGTGTAATCACTCAAGCAAGCACTAAGAAAATCACCTAGACAACATCAGTTGGATTCGAACTCGCGCTATAGAGATAGTAAACATTTTTGAGATGGAGTTCCGTCGATAAAATGATATTTCCCTTTTTATAGCAAAGAATAGGGTTTATCCAGTTTCCAGGCTTGCCGATAAAGCTCGCCCAGAATCGTCTTGTCAAAACCAAAGTTGTCGAAAAGAGCTTATTGAATAAAAGTTTGCCGACGACAAAACTTGGCCAAGTCAACCTTGCCGAGGATGAAACTTGCCGAAACCTGCCAGAAGTTATATCGCCGAAATATATAATTTGCCCAAATTTAACCGAATTTAACGTTTTAATATAATTGAGAGTCATTTAGTTTTAATTGAATTCCAATTCTTATTTTTAGAGTTTAATTAGATTTTCTTAATTAAATTGTGATTTGTTCCATGAAATGAAAATGTATGGATAAAGAAAATTGAAATTTATTTTAAAGAAACATTTGCTAAATAGACAAAAATTTCAAGTAATAATATAATGACGAAACTTCAAATAAAAATGAATCAAATTAACTCTCTCACACATAAAACGCCATTTTGGGACGCTACCGTAGCGCTTATTACTGGTAAAGTGAAAGTTCTTGCAACTTCACTGTTCTTTAATCCTTGAGATTGAGGATAGACCTTACTTTTTATACTCTTTAATTTACATTTTGACTTTATTAACCCCGTAGAATAGTGACCTATAACCTACGCAATTGATTTCTGAGAAAACGAATGATGGAGGAGATCCAAAATTAAATTTTCTAAATTGTGACTTTCTCAAAAATAACCTGCAATTTTCGGTCTTCAATCTACAGCTGTTTTCTTAAAATAAAACTCAACCAACGCAATTCATCGAAATCACTTCTAAAGTAATAAAAAGTTACTCAAAAAAGTCAGATCAAACATTGAAAATGGAAAAATTTTTCCAAAAAAGTGAGTGACTCAGAAGTAACCTGCGATTTCTGGTCTCTTATCTACAGGTGTTTTTCAATATGGCTCCGTGTGTGAGGGGGGTTAACTAATTGAATTCGATATTGAAATTTAACATAATTTTATTGATCCTGAAATTCCTTAAAATGGACTTTTACAATAAAAATTTTAGGAAATAAAGTCCATATTGATTCTACATACAATACTGTGTTAACAGTTCAAATTTGTACCAAGTACGTGTATGTACACAAAAGTAATTTAGGCAAATTTTTTCTAGTTTTAAAACATTATTCATTTTGAAGTTTACTGTATTCATTCAATGTTATTCATTTTAAATGAAATATTGCTTGATAATGTATTGTTAATCAAAAAAAAACGTTCGCAGCAGAAAAAAAATATAATAATTTTATTGGTTGAAACTTTTAAACTTTGAAAGTCCTGAGAGTTATCCCAAATTTCAAGTTTTTCAAAGTCCTTTATTGAAAATGTTAGTGAATTTGTATTCATCGTTAATAAAATCAAAATACAGGGGGGCAATATTGCCGACCCCATATTGCCGAATTTGCCAATATTGCCGAATTTAACCTACGCAAAATCACCATTTTTAGCTAAAATAATTCCTTTTTTATGATGGGCCCCCAGTACAAAAGGGGTGCCCCATATTGCCGAATTTTTTTGCCAAAAAACTTATTGCCCGGGGTAATTAGATTCTCAGTCAGCATGTTTTTGGCGAAAAATATAAATCAGAGTTCTCTGAAAGCGCATTTTTGACGGTGAGTAACTCATCGTGAGTTTGACAAAAATAATTTAGAAATTTTTCGACTTCTTAGAAAAATTTGTAAGAATTATGATTTCAGAGTGACTCTGACAGAGTCTGAAATTCGACCTTCGATTTTAAATAAGAGCATGATTGTGAGAAATCTATTATTTTTTTGTCATTCAGCGTAGATAAAAAGTTATTTAGAAAAACAAAAAATGATTACTATTACAATTACGTTCAGTCTGTTGGGTTCCGGCTGCGCATCCTAGCAGCAATGCCTATAAAATATAGGTTTTACAAAAATGCGATTTTTGCTACTTCTACTGGTTGGTTTTCATGGAATTTGAATGTATTTTTTGTTAGTTTTGGAAACAAAAACATTGTATCGTTTGGGTCTAAGAAAAGTGCCTTGACTTCGTTATAGAAATAGTTGGAAATATTTATAAAAACATTTTGGTTTCTGTTTGTAGCTAGAATAAATAAAGCGATGACCTTACAAAGGAGTATTATTCTCTACGACTCATTCACTAAATATGCATAATAATATGTTCAAACTTTTATTCTACTGAAAAAGGTATACAGCTTCAATGGTCCGTAAATGCGCCATCTACCAAAAAAAAACTTAAACAGTTTGAGTTTTTTTAATGGTCTAGAGTCTCTAGTCTAGAGACTAGGCTGTTTTTTGCGATTTTTTCGAGAAATCAGAAATGTTTGAAACTTTGACACAAAATTTGTCAATATCTAGACAAATGAAAATTTTAATAATTTTTATTTATTTTTGACTCTGAGGTGTCCAAAATGCTTTTTTTCGTGTAACTTCTGCTATACGGTCAACTTTTCGATTATTTTTTGACACATCACTAATAATCACACAAGAAATTGATTGTACTTCTCAAAAAAGGGAGCACTTGAATATTTAAGGAGTTAAATTTCCAGCCATCTGATTGGCTCATTTCAAAAGTATCCAAACACGTTCAAAATTCCACTGAAAGATTCGGAATAGCCGATTTTCTGGTAACTGTATTATAAAAGTGACCCCTAAAAACCCCCCCAAATAGTTTGGTTGGTTAGGAGGCTTTATTATATGTGGGTGATACTATGTGGGGGGAAGACCCTCCAAGTCCCCCTTAGTGTGTTTAATGTGGACTACGCCCACGTGAGGGGGGGGGCTCGAACCCCCATTCTAAATTGTATGGTTGTTTATTAGTTTCTGTTTGCAGCTAGAATAAATAAAGCGATGACCTTACCAAAAAGTATTATTCTCTACGAATTATTCACTGATCATAAATATGCACAATAATATGTTCAAAATTTTCTCCTACTTCAAATGTATACAGCTTCAATGGTCCGAAAATGCGCACTTAACCAAAAAGAAAAACTCAAACAGTTTGAGTTTTTTTAATGGGGGTGGTAAGTTACTACTGGTAACCGGTGTATTTTTTAAAATTATCTCGACGATTTTCTCCTGCATAACAATAATATGATATACAGGTGGGCTCAATATCGGCGAATATTCGGCATTTCCGGCACTTTTGGTGATATGGGGAAAAAAATAAATTTTTTGTTCAAAAATGAAAGAACACGGTCGAAATGATGTCATGTGTTCAACAATTTTTAATTTTATGAGGTGTTTTACAAAAGGTTCGAATAAAGTGTTACACCAAAATGCGAAGAATTGAATATTACTTCAGGCATTCAGATACAAATTAAAAAAAGTAAATTTGGGAAATTCAATCTTGAAAATGACGTCATTAATGACTCATTCAATGTAATTTCTAATGAAAATCTCAAAAAAAATCGGCGATATTGGCTATTTTCGGCGATATAGGAACTTTCGGCAAACGATGAAAAACGCTTGAGCGTTCGAAATGACGTCATGTGTCAAACAAATTTTCAATTTTTAAGGTGTTTTACAAAAGGTTCGACTAAAGTGAATCACCAAAATTCTTAAGATTAAATATTCCCCCAAATGAAATAAAATAAAAGTTGAAAAAAGTGAATTTTGAAAATTTAATCTTGAAAATGACGTCATTCATGACTCACTTAAAGTAGTTTGTGATTAAAATCTCAAAAAAGTTTGGCCATCTTGGGCATTTTTGGCAATTAAAGTATTTTAGCTAAAAACCGTAAGATTCCATAGGTTTTTTCCAGCGATATTTGGTCGGCGATATTGGCTCCCGAGTACAAATTTCCTGATTGTAAGTTGTAAATTACAAAAAACTTTTTGGATTACAACTTGTAATCCAAAAATTTGTTTTTGTAAATGATGAAAATATTTTGAAAATACTTTTTCCGAAATTACAAAAAACAAACTTTTGAAATTGTTTTTCTTTGCTTATACAGAATTGTATATGGATCAACGGCCCTCAGAGTATAAATCCTAACTTTTTGAATGATACAAACAACGCAAGATTATGCACCCAATCGAAACCGTGGAAATAGGAATAGGCCGATTTCATTGGTCAGATTATGAAAGAATCAACCAATCAAATTCTCAGATTTCGCATTTTTCAAATAGTTAGGATTTATACTCTGAGGGCCGTTGATCCATATCCTATATTGAACGGAACTCCATCTTAAAAACGCTTTCAACGTCAGCACTTGGGATCGAATCCCAGAGTNTTAAGGGGGTGTGTGTATTTTTTTGAAAATCTGTAAAGAAGTTATCAGATTATCTTGAACTAAGTCTCAAAAGTTGACAAATTTAACTTTCAAGTTTTTAAGATGATCAAACACTGGTCTGAAAGGACCTCTTAAAGAGTTATTGGCTTTGAAAGGTCGGAATTGTTTCGATGCAAAAAGTATCAGAAAGCGTCAAACTTGGGCTCTATGAATTGCAAATTAAATTTTAAGAAATTTGAGATTATAAAACACTGTTCTAAAATGACCTCTTAAGAAGTTTTCGGCTTTTAAAGGTCGTAATTATTTCGAAGCCAAAAATATCAGAAAGAGTCAAATTTAGACTCTGTGAATGGCAAATAGAATTCTAGGGAATTTGAGGTTATGAAATTATGGTCTAAAATGACCTCCTAGGGAGTTTTCGGCTTTTGAAGGTCGGAATTATTTCGAAG
>SCLH01000306.1:151648-163088 GCA_004367855.1 Oikopleura vanhoeffeni | reverse complement strand
AAATTGTTTTTTTTTCTGATGAGCAAAAGTTAAGGTTAAGGGGGTGGGCGTCGTTCAGGTTAAAATTAATTCGAACTTTAGACCTTAAAAAACCTCAAAAAATAATTGGGTAAAATGAATTATGAAAAAAGAACAGGGGTTTTATTGCATTCACCTAAAGAAATATATGGCAAACACCTTATAAAATAACCCCTATGATATAAACTAAATGATATTTGCTTTCTCTTTCTCAACCAAGTGACACTTTATATCGAAAATCCCCCTACTTCGCCTTTCAAACCAGTAGGCGTAAGTGCCCAATGAATAAGGATTCTTGAATTAAGTCAACAATCGAGTATTCTGATTGGACACTGGCTCCATAGTTACGCCTACTNAAGGCGGAGTAGGGAGGATTTTCGATATAACTAGGGTTTATAACTAGGAACGGTTTGGACGTTCACACTTCGGCTCTTGGAAACAACTCATTCAACTTGGTTCTTACATAGGTTCTTCTGAAAAAAAATCTGTTCATCGTTTTCAGTCCCAAATTTAAATAGGTAAAAATACAAAAGTTATGTTCCTACTAGTTTTCTAGAAATTTTCGCAAGATTTAGAATTGATCTACAAATAAGCATTTTCGGTTTTTCTTATAAGCTCTCAGTTTTCAGTATATATCCCCTATTTACACTTTTGTTTATATTCCGGCCCTGATAAGAAAACGTAGTGTGTTTTTAAGTAGTAGAGCCGGGATATTAACAAAAGTGTGAATAAGGGATATCATCGTGAATTTGTAAAATCAGCCATGCCTACCCCCTTAACTGCCACTTTTTCGATGAAAAGTCAGTTTTTTATTATTTTCGACATAAACCCATGAAATATTGCGTTTAACGACGAAATTTAACGCTGAAAAAGATGAACAAGACTGTTTTTGAGTAAAAATTGTCCTTATATTTCAAAAATCCAAAATTCCGATTTTCCAACGAATTAAATTTTCGACGAATTACTACGAACCCAACTTATTAATTTCAAAAATTTTACATTATGAATCATAATTTATGATTCGATTCGATCTATTTTTTGTTCATTTTTTTAAATATGTCAAAATCTAGTTGAGAACTCGATAAGATGAGATGTTTTCAAAAGCCAAAGTAAAAACATTCTGGACACCCTATTTACTATAGAGAGTCACTTTGGTTGAGATAAGAATTCCAGGATAAATCGATTCAATAGAATTTGGTTATTCTGAGATTTTTCTATTTGGCTATTTTTGTGACATTACGTTACTGTAATTTGGCGGACTAAGCCTGACTGTAATTTGTCAATTTTTGTCGGATATCAAGACTGTAATTTAGCTTTTTTAAATCCATTAACTTTGTCTGATAGACTTTTTTCAATCCTTACTTGAATAACTTAATAAAAACAAATAACTTGATTAAACATATTTCATTTTAACTATGTTTCGCGTTACCATCTTTCAGCTTTCCTAAAAAATAAACTTTTTCTAAACTTTTCAATTTTAATATTTTTTATTTTATTTGCAACGTTTCGCCTTTAGATTTCTTGAGAATGCAATGAAGAGTGAAACATAGATTAAAATCTTGTTTTTTAAATTTGAAAAATAAACTCAATAAGTTTGAATAGTTTGTGTTGGCAACTTGGCAGAGAAAAATTTATATTGTAAGTTAAGGTAGGCAAGGCAAAATTAATTTATTATTAACAAATTAATTTTATTTTTAAAAGTCACTTGGAAGCTTGACAAAAAATAAATTTTTGAAATTGCCTACCGTTGAGCTTGGAAGTTTCGATTTTTGTTATAAAAAATTTCAATTTTCTTGAATTATATTTGAATGATAGGAAAAATTTCTTCAAAAATTTTAAAAAATACCGATTTTTGGAAAACGAAACATTATTTTATTCCGAAATTTTTGGGTCATTTCTGTTGCGGTAAAAACGTGAGCTCGATGGTAATTAAAAAACACTTAAGATATTTAAATATCTTGGGAATGGTTTATTAAAAAGGTATCCTATAGTTGGGCCGTTTACGAGGAAGATAGATATTAATGAACCTGGAGCTGGAGCTGGTTTTGATACTTTTGATAGATCATGAAAATTCATAAAATTAAATACTTGACCAAGCGAAATCAAGCAAACATCTAAAAGACTAAAATTGTGAAATTTAATTAAAAAAAAAGCCGCCATTCATGACGCACTGCGAGTAATTTGTAATTAAAACCTCAAACGCCCACGCAATTTAGCGATATTTTCATTCTCGTTGATTTCCGCAATGGTAAGATTTTTGACAAATTGTAGGTTTTTTGGCAATATTTGCAAATTTGGCCATAGAGGGAAAATTTTTGATTTTTTGAAAAAAGTTAGTCAAAAATAAAAATGTGAAACCATTCTTGTACATGCATACATTTTCGCAGAAGAATAATTAACCCCATTATTGAAAATATTTGTCCATAAAATATCAAAAGCTAGTTTTCCAAAACGAAGAAGGTTTTTTTAACCAAATTTACATTTTCATAATTTAATGTTATAGGTTTTTGTATGGACCACGCGGAAAATGAACGATGAAACAAAAGCACTAAAATGCGGCTCAGGTACGTTTATCCGCTTAAATTATAATCGGACTAATTGTCTCCTCCTTTTTAATCGCATTTATATAATTCATATCCAATTCATTCTCAGAAATTTAACTAGCAATATTTTCACCCGTCTCTATTAACGAAATTGAATTTTTTACAAATTTATTGAAAAACAGGTCCACTCAAAAATAAGGTTTTGCTGAAAATATTTGAAAAAATTTTTGAGGAAAAATTACTAAAATACACCTCATATTAAAAAGCATTGAGGTCATATTTGGCAGCGTTTGAAAAATTTTAAATGGCTATTATAACTGTTTTCTTTCAAAGATTCCGAAAAGAGTGTAAAATTTTGTCAAAAATTGAAAAAAACGAAGATAACAGATGGCTGGACCAATCATAAACGACCTTCAAAATAGAATAATATTTTGTTGTGAACGAAGTACGAAAACAAACTTGTTGCCATTTTAAACAAAAAATCGTGATAAATTCGCTTCAAAATATCTGAAAAAACGTTTTTCCGAGCTTATTGCAAGAACATGTTAAGCTAACTGTCGAGTTTCTATTACACCGAGTTCAGTGAGACCTTCACAAAAGAATCTTAGTAGGCTCGTGCGAGAACTCTAACAGAACACAGTTGATTTTACGTTATCAAAAAACGGTACCTATTATTCTAAAAAATTATTAAACTTTTGTTGAAATATGATTACAAAGCAGAGACGATATTATTTCAAAGCACAAAGCTACTTTTTGCATGAAAGTTGGGGATTAAGGCAACCGTATTATAGAAGTTCACGGAATGTGATATTTTAAAAATAAATCGCTGAAAATAAACTGGTCATTATTTTCGTCTTAGCCAAAATTACAAAGACACCATGTATCTTAGGAGTGGGTGTGCGTTAAAATGGTAGTTTTGTACTCCACTTTATCGGAATACAAAACTGCTTCGAAACTTTTGAGAATAGTCATCTATCCCTTATCGACGAAAATTAATAATTAAAATAAATGTTGGCTTATGCTGGTGACCAACATGCAACGAGTTCTAGAACACCTTATGAAATTTCAAAATTCTACTCGTCCTAGAGCTCGCATACAATTTAACTCAAATTTGGCATGAACCACTGAAACTATAATGCTCGTTATATGTTGGAATTTGATTTCTGAATTACGGACTAGTATTTTCTAGAACTGCCAAAAACCACCTAATTTCAAGGTTTTTGCTCTTCAAAGTTCTATTTCTCCTGAGTCAAATTTCAGAATGCAGTATAAATTTGGGAAAAGACGGAAAAATATATTTCGGTTATTTAAAGGGCATGATATTTTTGAAAATTTTTGTTCAATTCTAGAGAATCGCATTTCAGTAAACCGGATGTGAAAACTCGGAAAATTAAATTCGTCGGATTTACTTTAAAGTACCATCAAATTGAAGCTCAGATGATGCCGAGAAGAAAATCTGCCCACAGCTTTTTGATATTTCGAGTTGTTCTGGTCGAAAATTAGGTTTTTATCTTTTGCTGAGAAAATTACTCATTTTATCATTTTTATTAGTTTATGCTTTCTTATCGTTTACTAGCAATTTGGTGCTATTTGTAGACCTAAAAACAGTACGACCACTATCCTCTAAAATCCGGGGAGAGGGCTCATTTTTACTAAATCAAGCCGAAAATTAAGTATCATCTACTATAATGGGTACTTTTCTCGGATTTGATATAAAGGGTAAAAAAAACAGCCAGCAAAAATTTTTCTTCAAGTAAAATTGTAACCTTGTTGGAGCGAAAGGTCTCGCGTCATAATCAACATTTTCTAGTCAGTTATATGAGCAGTTGGAGTAGTGGTTAGCGCGACTCGATGATCATCCTGTTTACCTGGGTTCGACTCCCGGACTTCTCAAAACATTTTTCTATGGTAACCCAACAACCTGATTTGTTTAATACGGTTAATTTTGTCAACAAAATCTACTCTTGAACAGACAAAATACCAATCTGTATTATATATAATACTGTATGTGTATTTTTTTGATAAAATAAGTCTATCTAAGTATTTTTCTACTTTCATGGAATTCAGAGTGAATATCCCTTTATTGCCCTCTCCCAAAGATTTGGTCCGTCAAAAACACGAGGAGTGAGAAAACGACGTGTCATTTGAAAACAAGTCATCCAATTTAGTTCTTAGATAGCTAAAACTGAGCACAATTATCTAATTTATATAAACATTTGAAATTGTTCTAATAGGACCAATGTTTTTATTTTATTTTCTAAGATTACTGAAATTATTAGTTTTTGTTAAAAAAAAGAACAAAGGTCTGAGAAAAAATAGAAACAATGGTCTGATTCGGACCAATTTCTATTTTGAAATATTCACTAGATATTTGAGCACAGTTTGAGCTATCTAAAAACATAATCGGCTGAGTCGTTTTTGAAAACCTGTTTTGAGGGACCAAATCTTTGGGAGAGGGCAATAAAAGGATATGCTATTAGTGAGAGCACCTTATTTTATTTTGCAATCTTCACATATTTTCGTGAGTAAAAAAATTGCGAAACGTGGTAAAAATCTGTTGTTTTCTGTCACGGTTTAACAAAGTGTTTTATTTGGCTTTAATTGTTTTTCGATATAACAAGAAAAATTAACCCGAGAGTACAACACGTAAGTTGGCCGAGATTAACGTTATCTTTTTGCTTTAAGTCATGTAATACGTCTGGCCACAACGGACCATCCGCATCGCTTTTTTGTGTTCACATTGCTTAAAATGTTCTGCTTGACAAATTTATGTCAAAATGTCACTTTGAAATCTATTGGAATGTTTCACGGAGAACAATCAGGTGAATAGTAATTCGTCAAACATGTTATTCCGCAAAAAATCGGCAATTTTGGTTTTTCAAATAAAAAGAGAGATTTTTGAAAAAAATTTCTAAGCCATTTTTTCGCTGTTAAACTTCATCTTGAAATCCAGCAAAAAAAATCACTTGAAAAGTGTCCGTTAGGAAGTAATTTTAAAATTTTCAACCGTGGTTTTCTCATATTGAAATAAGATACTGAAAATATTGAACCAAAAAACTTTATAAAACAATTTTCCTTTATATTTTTTAAATTTATATCGTCTGAAAAGTTTTTTGCAAAAAATATTTGGACTTTCCGTACGATTGCGCACTTTCAAACAATTATTTTTTTCCTTCAAATTTTCAGACAAGACTGGTCGTTATTTGCTATATTTTTGACCAAAATTTTTAAATAATTCGGTGTTTGAAAACAACTCATCCGATTACATTCTTAGATAGCTCAGACTGACCTCAAAAATATCTTGTGAATAATAAAATACAAAAATTGGTCCAAATTCGACTATTGCTTCCTATTTTGTTGAGAAAAACTAATAAATAAAAAATTTCAGAAATCTCAGAATAAAGGATAAAATAAATTGGTCCGATAGACCAATTTTTTATTTTATTATTAACAAGATATTTTTGCTCAGTTTGAGCTATCTAAAAATATAATCGGACGAGTTGTTTTCAAAAGCCGAATTATTCAAAAGGCTACTGAACTGTTCAGTCTGAACACAATATGAAAAATAAAGAATTTGCTTTTCAAACTATTATAGTTTGAAAAGCAAATTCTTTATTTTTAATATTTGAGGTCGGAAAAACAAAATCCGGTCAAAATAAATATACACTACAGTGGATGAGACCAATGGGCAACAGTGAGACCAATGGGCAACACTTTTTGGCTGATTTGATTTTTCAGACCTATGGGACCAAAGGGCAACACTCTGAAATTTTTGGTAATTTTCTATGGCAATTTTTTTCGATTTACCCATAATTTTGATAAATTTATAATAAATTAATTTTGATAAATTTATAATAAATTACTAGTATTAGTAAATTTGTGAAATTTTACAATATAATTGTTAAATTTCATAATCTAGAACAAACTATCGAAAAACTGTGTTTAAGTTTTCAGAAAATACATGTATCAAATTGAAAAAATCGGACTAGTGAGACCAATGGGCAACACCCTTTGTATGAGACCAATTTGCAACAGTGAGACCAGTGGGCAACACTATTTCGAAAAGCTCGTGTGTTGCCAATTGTACTAGAAATCTAAAAAATATGTTTTTTCGAATTAGTTTTTTACATTGCGATAAACCAAAGCTTCTAAAAAATCCATAAGAAAAAAATCGGGAAAAAATACCCAATTCCCTCAATATACAGCCTGAGTTTTTTTTTAATTGTCACTTTTATTTCGTCCGGTGGGTAGACAGCGAGATTGGATTACTGCTGAATTTGGGCATAACAGATGACTCATTTGTGTCACGTGACTTTTTGTCACTTTTTTATCGTCGGACGAAAAAAAATGACAATTTCAGATAAATAATTTGAGCCAATCAGAAACCCGTTTTTCTTCAAATCTCCGTTAAGGGTATCCCGGACCGGGGGATTCCCGGTCCCTACATTTACTCAGGCTGTACTAATACTTATTTTCAGAGTATCTCCAGCTGACAAATAATACTCATTTCATCGATTTATTCAATCATATTTTTGAACAAAAACTTGCAAACAGTGAATCAAACACACTCACAAAAGATGAAATTTGTCGCGAACGAAAAGAAACTGCCGAGTGGGTGTACAACTGTCTGTATAAGTAAGTCAAGCCATATCAATAATCAACCGTTGAGCAAAAAAATATTTTCCCCGATACTTGGAACCAGATTTTCGAAATTAAAAAAAAAATCCTGTGTTCAAAATTTCTGAATTTTTTGAAAATAAAATCTTGACCACTGGAAAAAATACCTAAAGTTGATTTTTATATCTAACAAATTTTTTTGTATGTTGTTTGTGACGATAAGATTGTTCAAATAAAATAAGCTTGAAAATTTCCTGATAATCATTTTTAGAGTTCAAATTTTCATCTAAAAAATCTGGAATATTTCGAGTGACCTTAAAATTTTCGCTCATCCGAAATATGATTTGACACCGAATTAGATTTTCAATCAGATTTGATATATTATAGACTGCTCACGATGCTCGAGTTCACATAAAATCTTCTTTTTTTTTCTGGTGAAGAACTTTATCGGGACAAAAATCTCGTGAGGTTACGTTAATTTAGATGATACTCAATGTACAAACTATTGAAAATCATTGCTTATCTTACTTCATTTGGATTTCATTGGCCTGATTGTGTGCGTTAGGGCTTAATAAGAGAGTGATTATTGGTTGAATTAAATATCATCAACACTTACGTAATCATCACGTGATTCGTGTCCCATAATGGTTTTTCAGCAAAATAAAACCCAAAAAACTCAATGAACTCAGGCATCGTAAATTACGAATCGGAATCGATTTGATATATGAATCATAATATAATATGAGCACGATATTGAAAATTTAAGTATTAATTAACACTTAAAGTGTCAAACCAAATATTGTGAAAAATATCATTTTCTGGCAAATTATCAGTAATGAAAAAGATTCTAGTGTTTTACAAATTTTTAAGAACGAAATTTCTTTCAGGTCTTTAGAACTTTTTATGTTCAACTTCACAGCGAATATTTTGGACGGCTAACGCATACTCAATAATATAAATTAATTGATTTTATTTTGTGACTTAAATACAGTAGTCTCAAAAAACTTTCGTGTGTCTTATATTCTTTACTATGTCTCCTAGACCAAGAATTGCGAGATAACATATAGTTATAGGAATAACTGTCAACTTACATTACGAGACAATTCAACCATGGAGCCTTTGAAGCCGCAGTTGATTGGAGCCAGTGAAGTTCTCATTATTGTCATTTGTGCCATTATTTTTGGTTCACGGGTTGAGAGATAAAATTGAATTATCAAACTTTTGATTCGAAATTTAGCCTAAAAATTTTAACATAGAATAATCGATGAGATTTTCTCAATTGGATTTTTTGACCAAAAAATTCCCAGGGAATTCACCCTTATGATTCATAAGTTATGCAGGAAATCTAAAAATAAGAAAAAACCGTTACTTTGTCCGGACAATTCATTAGCTTTTATTAAGTTAAAAAACCATAAGTTTATTGAAGTAAAAAATGCATACTGTAATGAAAACAGCTCGGAATACATTTCATCGGATCCGCGGTTTTTAAACCTTATATTATATTGGAGCAATACTCGAATTTATTCCGACGGTACTTGTTATAACCTTAATTTTAAACCGGGCGGTTGAGAGGTCTCTCAACCTATTCAAAGTGTTTGGTATTATCGGCAATGCGATGACACTATGGGCAGGGTTCACGTTCAACGAAAATTATTAAGTTCTGAATTAAAATTTTAGTTAATTCCTCAGCAAAATTTAAATGCGATTTTGACACCTTTTAATTTATTTTTGTTTAAATAAAAATCTTTTTAAAAACAGGAGCAAACTAAACAATTACTAATGACAATTTGAAATAAGTAATTTGAAAATAAAAAATCGGTTTTAATGTGTTTCAGCTATCTTGTAGAGAATTTTTTTTGGTCATTTTAAGACCTAGGATTTTTTCTGGTTTTCAAATTTTTCAAAAAAAACCGTGTCAGAGCGGAATTGTATCCTGAGTGAAAATCCAAAGTGATATCTACAAATTCCGCTCTGGCGCCACTTTGCGGTCACTAATGACCCTTAGTTCATAATACTGTTTTCAGAAAACCGATAATTGCGCATCTTTTAGTACATAGTATCATTAAAATATCACTTCCGGTTCCGGAAGCTATATCTTACCGGCTTATTTTGACTAGCGGTTCATCGATACGCGGCAAAAAAACAGCCCGCGAGTTAACCTTTCGCTGTCAGTTACCTATCTGTTATATTGTTGTTTGAATACCGCTATTTTAACTCGAGTCGCGAGACTTAAAAGGCTCTTTGAAAAAATTTTGAGGTAGGATACAATTTAAGTTTATGATCAATAAAATCTTGTTTGCACGGTCAGAGTAAGAGTTAACGATTTTAGATATAGTTATTCATCTAAAGACATACATAGTTTGCAGATTTCCCACCGGATGTGAATTGGTATTCATTACAGGATCTGTTAAAATGTCGTGTACTAATAAGTGTGACTGGGAAATATTTTTTCAAATTTTTACATAATATTGTGTGCTAATTTTTCATTGTTATATAAAAAACTTTGGCTTACAACTTGGATGTCATCTATAATTTGAATATTTTATGATATACAAATTGTAGATTATAAAAAATTGCTCCTCGTGGTCTGACCATCAGGGTCAGTCACCACTGGTGACTGGTCATCTGACAATAGGTTCATTAGCTGGAGCGCCAAAGTGGTGACCTTCAGATATTTTTATTCAAATTAAGAAGCACCAATGGTGCTGCACAACATTTATCATCAAAGAGAGTATTTTTAATTTTTTTGGGTTGAGGACTAAAAGGATCTTAAAATGACCAGAAAAAATTCTCTACAAGATAGCTGAAACACATTAAAACCGATTTTTTATTTTTGAAATTCCTTATTTCAAATCGTCAATTAGTTGAAAATTCGACCAATCAGAAATATGAAAACATCTTAAACTTCAAAAAGCCTTATTTCTGTCAACAGTTAAACTTCTGATTGTTTTTCAGCATTTTCAACGATGAGAATCAAAATTTAAAAACCTTTCTACTCGGTAGTTTTTGGTGTTTTCTTGATGATTAAATTACAGCCCACACAATTACTCTTATTTGTGGCAGACGATTATTTTGTAAATTATTTTGATATGAAGTGGAACCACCCGTGTCTGAAACATAGATTATAATGTTACTGTTGAGGAATCGATTATGGTTAAAGTTATAAGGTTTGATTTATATTTTGAAGCGAAACCCCCCAGAAAAAAGTAGAATCATGTTCCATATTGATCTCAACCCCGAATTTTGTCGCGAAGCCCGATTCAAATATTGATATATCCCTTTAACACCTTTTGGATGATTTGAGAGATGTAGGTTGGGGGAGCCAATCCTAACACTCCTGAGACCCCTTCTAGCCACTCATGAGGCCGCTTTCTCTTCTTTTTAGCCTACATCTCTCAAATCATCCAAAAGGTGTTAAAGGGATATCTAGCGCGAACGATGTTGTCGGCTAATTGAGTGACACTGACCTGAGCCAATCATCTCCACGCGCCAAGTCTCATTTTTATCGGGCTTGTCGATTGCACATGGGTGGTCATTTATTTACAAATTATATAAAAAAATAAATTAAAATTTTATTTATTAGAAATGCGTGTTTTTGCAATTTTTATTTTCCCAAGTTTTTTTTCTACTGATTACAATTTTTTGCTTACACGTATTGGAACCTTCGCTACGGGTTTTGCTCAAAACTGGAAAATGGAAGAAAAATACAACAAATATGTTTATCACTTCATTAACTACTGCGGATATTTTTGTAGTCTTGTTCCTTGTGCCTATAACTGGATACACATCTACACATCATTCCTGGGAATTTTCAAATGTTGCTTGTAAAGGAGAGTTCAATCACATTTTTCGAGCGAAAACAGGTTGAGAATTTAAAAATTTTTTGTCAATATTTTCTTGAAAAAAACGTTACACGAAAATTAAGTGGTGTTTAAATAATGAATTTCATAAAATAAATTCTGATGGTCTCGTTGAAAAAAAATTTGGTCGTAGGATTTATTTTCGGCTTTTTCGAAATCCATCAATTTTTTTGGTCAAACTTTCGAGATTTTTGGAGAGGGGGGGCTGGAACCAGTTCTAGCGAAGCGAAAATCTTTGGAAAGTGAAAATTAACCGTTCTTAATAATAAGGACGGTTTAATGTGTTGATAACTTCGAAAATAGTTGATCATCAAAATTAATTTGCGTTGGAAAGATAATCTTTGCGAGAATACGCTGATAACATCACTCTTCCTCAAGCCTTCATTTTTTTAATTTTGAAAT
>SCLH01000306.1:140805-151621 GCA_004367855.1 Oikopleura vanhoeffeni | reverse complement strand
GCAAATTAATTTTGATGTTGTATTATACTCTCAAAAGAAATTTGGACCAATAAAATTGATACCCATTTAGGCTGTTATCGGTTTTTTAGCATTGGAAATCCATGGTAGTTATAAAAAAAGGGAAAAGAACATTTTGTTCAGAATTTTTCAAAGATCAAGAAAAAATGATCGAAAATTTCAAAATTTTCGAAAAAATGACGGCTTATGATTGGCTTAAAATCGACATTCTCCAAATAGATAAATAATGTTATCAGCGTATTCTCCCGAAGTTTCTCGTCCCAGCGCAAAAATTGTTTTTCAATTTGGTCAACTATTTTTGAATTATCACCACTTCAAATTAAAAAATGCTACTATACAGCCTACACTCATTTTTTATATTTTTATTTCTTAAAAAACTCTCCTTTCCCCGAGATGAATAAGGGACAAGTGAGAATTTTCACGGAAAAAAAGGAGAGCAATCGACTCTTTTTAGAAAGTTCACTGAGTTAATTTGACACACTTTTATTTTTTCCCAAAAAAAACAAAGAAGAGGGGAGAGCATTTCCAAACACTCGAGCATTTCCAAATCTGACTTTGAGATTTCGGCACAATTTTATTTTTGAAAGCTAAAAATCTCAAGAGTGAACTCACGTATAAATTGTTATCTGCGGCAGATAACAAACTATACGGTAGTTAACGCTCGAGGTTAGGCCAAAACCGGTCAACCAAACTTAACCTAACCACTGTTTTCTGATTCTTATATGAAGGGCGTAGTCAGTTCAAAAGTTCATTTTTTTTACAGTTAAAAAAATCGAATTTTGGCTTTTTCAAGAAATTTTTTGATCATATTTAAAAAAAAAATTGCAGTCGTTTGGTTGGATATCTTATTTTCATAAATTATCAATTAAAAAAAATTCTAATTGAAAATTTCACCGAAACAAAATATTTTCAAGATGGGCAAATCAAACCCGGCTGAATGTGCTCATATGGGTACACTAGACAGTCTAGTAGACCCTGACTTTATTTTTATGATTTAACTCAATTATAGGATTTCAATTTATAAGCTTTTTAAATCAAGCAGCTTCAAATTATTTAATGTTGATAATGAGTTCTGAGCGTTTCTTTGCCATTATTTTCACAATGCAATTTATGCGGTTCAAAACTCGTCGAGCAGCATCCAAGTAAGTTGAAATATAAATACAAAACAATTGCCTGAAGATTTCACTCAATCTTGATTGATTTTAAAAACCGACAAAAATTGACAATCGTGCGATTTGATTGGTCGGATTCAGAAGGCAGGAGAAGGGATAATCTTTTATGTATCTTTTTTCCGACCAAAGGGAATCGTGGAATCGATGCTGATCTCTATAGTGCGTGTTCGAATCCCACGCCGCCTTATTGGCTGGAGGGTTGATTGGCTGATATTACGCACCAATCAATTTTGTCACTTCCATATATATCATGGTACTTGCTGAGGCTTTTATGCCATGTAAAAATTTAATAATCTATATCCCCTATTCACACTTTTGTGAATATCCCAGCCCTGATTAGGAAACGTAGTGTGTTTTTAAGTAGTAGGGCCGGGCTATTCAGAAAAGTGTGAATAGGGGATATGTTTTTCAGAGCTATTTGTTATGCTTGGTTATGTGCTATTATAACAGCGGCTCCTTCATTGTGGCTTTACAGTAAATCTAATAATGAAATGGTTGGAATATCTTATTGTATGTTTGGAAATCTGGGTCAATCTGAACAAGTTAAAATTTATAGAATACTCTTATTTATTCTAACGTATTTTATACCTGCTGGAATTATTACTTTTCATGCTTGCGCCATTTCAATGTATGTTTTTTTTACTTTACAGAATCAGGCTGCCATACGCGGAAAAGAAAATTGATAATTACAGTATGTAAAAAAATTGGTTGAGAACAACAAGAGAAATTTTTATGGATCAAAGCCTATAATTTACAGGAGAATTATTTTCAATCCAGAGAAAATTGGACCTTTCGTTCTCGAACAAATTTTTTAACATACTGTATAAAAATGTTTTTAAAAAAATTACAAATTTTGAATAATAATGAAAACTGTAAAATTCCATGAAATTCAAATTTTAAATGAAAAAAAATAATAAAAACAAATGCAAAACATTCTGGAAATTTTTTGAAAAAAGTCTGCAAAAATTTGATAAAAAATTTTAATTTTTTTTTGTTGCAAAAAAAATATCAAGATAGGCAATTTCAGTTTTTATTTCTTTGAGTTCTATTTCGGCCTTCGCAAGTGATAGTCTGTAAATATTAAAAAAATTATCATGTTCAAATTTTCAGATTCCTACAGAAACAACCCTTGGGCTTCACTGAGAAATCACAAAGGAGACGTATAAGGGTAAATATAAAATTTTAAATCATAGCTTTAATTTTTTTGCGATGAAATTCTTAAGAAAATTATCAAAACAGGTTTTTATTGTTTAATTTCATTCACATACTGGTAGCGGGATTGCGAGATTTCAATTGAGTTTTGGTAAATTATGATGTCTCGTCAAAAATGATTAAAAATTCTAAATTAACCCTTACTTGCGCACGATGTTTAATAACCTTCCTGCGTATCTGTTTTTCGAAACCTGGTGTCAAAAATATTCGAAGTTTCTCCAAATCAGGAAAATGACCTTTGTTTTGAAAATTAAAATTCTTACTGTTAAAATCAAAAAATTTATATGAGAAGAATAACGGGTTCATTAGATCACTTTTTGTGAAGTTGAAACTATGATTATTTTTCTCCAAAAAAATTAAAATGCTTTTCGTATCGCCTGAGTTCCAAGAGGCGTCGAGACCGAAAGTGATTTGTTGTACTCAATGAAATACTACCATCATTCAAATTGAATGAATATTTGGATTCTAGCATAAGCTAGGATTATTAAACAAATCACTTTCGGTCTCGACGCCACTAAAAGCTCACGCGGTATGGTTTTATATAATTTATGTTTAAGATGTATCTCTGATCAATCAAGTACTACCAAATATATCTATTACGGGGTCCTTTGGTCGTTTTTTGCCACTTTTTTGGCCAAAATTTTTATAAAATTCGGGTTTTGAAAACGAATCATTCGATTAAGTTCTTCAATAGCACAAACTGAGCACAAATATATAGTGAATACTTTAATTAAAAAATATGTTCGAATCGCATCATTTTTTTATATGTTTTTTATGAGATAACTGAAATTTGTTAATTACCAGTTTTTGTTAAGAAAAATTGGAAAAAATGGTCTGATTCGGACCATTTTGCTAAAATCATTTTTTTCTAAATATATTATCTCAGTTTGAGTTATCTGAGAACTCAATCGAATAAGTCGTTTTCGAAAACCGAACTATTTGAAATTTTTTTTTGAAAAAGCGACAAAAACGACCAGAGGACCCCGTAATTGATATTGCTAAAATTTGAAATTAATTAGAGCACTACCTGGAATATGCTGGTATATATGTTCCAGAATTCGGCTGTCTCACGTGAAACATCCCCATTAATATTTAATTTTCTTAATTTTAAAACGCAACGGTGCGTGTGAGGGTTAAAGTTTCCGAAACTTGTTAACTGGGAATTTTTATTCAAAATAACTTCGACGTATTATTTTGCCAATTAAATTTTCCAGATCCACTGTTCCTGCAAAAATATAAACAGTTTTTTGGAATTATTTTCTTAAAAGTTTTGACTTCAAAGTTTCGACTGCCGACACCCTACTTAAGAAAATAATCCCAAAAAATTCTTTATATTTCCGCAGGAACAGTGGATCTGGAAAATTTTTGACTCAAAACTGATTCGATTACTATAAAAAAAAAGACAAAAAATAGAAAAATTTTTCGTTGTTTCCAGCAATTTTTTCAAACGACAGAAAAAAACAATTTTTGTTTGTTTTTCATTTTGTGTTGAAAGCAAATAAAATAATAATGGTCCACGAAAAAACAATATTTGCTTCAATTAATGCTTATTTCCCCCCAGAGGACAAAAATGCGCAATAAACATGAAACTTCACCATTTTTTCATATTTTTCAATAAGGTAAAACAAATTGATAGTGACATAAAATATACAGTAATATTTTCGAAATCACCATAATAATCCATGAAAAACTCAACCAAGACAAGCGAGTTTGATTGTTTTAAATTTAAACCAATCAAAACCAGGCTAAGACTTCAAAATTTAAAAAAAATTAAATAAATTTTACGTATTAAATAGTTTTTTTATTTTCTCAAAAATTTATCATTGCAATTTTTTTCTGGACACCCTATTCATAAGTCAAATTGAGTATTATTTTAGGTTTTACTGATGACAGTCGCGTGCTGCGCTTTATTTATTTTATGTTGGACGCCACATCATACGTACCAGCTTTTACTTGTGATGAACGACGACATGGGAATATCAGATCATGGACTTTATGTTTTCATGCATATTGGAAAGTTTCTAGGAAATGTTTAAAACCCTAAAAACTATTTGAAAATCTGGCTTTATTTCCAATTTATATACTTTTGAGGATAAAGTTTTTATTTAGATATTTTGGATGGCTTTATTTTTATGAGATCCTAAGAATCTCTGTTTTCAAATATTAAGTTTTTTTTCAAGAAATAATTGTCGTACTTTTATTGTTCGAAAATCTTTTATTTCTTAATTTTAACTTTAAACTTCACAAAAATTTTATTTAAACAAATAAGATTTTTTGCAGATTTTGAAATTAAATCATGAAATTCTCTTTAAATATGCTGAAAAATTTCATAATTAGGACAAAATGACTTTTTAAAATATTTTCAAATCAATTTATTATAAAATTTCTTGTCTTAAATTTTCTGGATTTGATTACCTTTTGAATTTTTTTTTTGAAAGTATGAAGTCGAAACTTTCCAAGATTAAATAACATTTGATTTTTTCCAATACTTTCAAAAACAGCGTTTCTATTTTTTTAATTTTACATTTAAATTGAAGAAATTCATAGCACTTTTTTAATTGGTGATAAATTTTTTTTCACAATAAAGACAAATTTTCTTCAAAATCTTTGAAAAAACAAGCAAAATATGTTAAAATCAGGTTTAATTAAGCATTTCATTTGAGAAAAAAAATATATTTATAAGACCGTTTTAAGATGATTATTAAACATTCACAGCTCTCACAAATTCAGTTATCAACCCTTTTATATATTTCAGTGTATCAGAATTATTTCAACGAGAGCTCTCCAAAATATTCTGCAAGCATAAAAAGCGTCCAGGACCAGATATAATAATATTTTTGTTCTATTTTTATAAATATATTTTGGGTTTGTAATTTTCTACATGTATTTTTCGTTTCATTCTTTTTCTTTATAAGATATGTATGAGCTATATCGATCACGGGGCCACCTGGTCGTTTTTACTAGATTTTTAGCCAACATTTTTATATTATTCGGCTTTTGAGAACAATTGAGCCGTATAATTATTAGTTTTTTTTTGAAATTTTTGGAAAAAATGGTCGGATTTGGAATCTTCTTATTCACAAGATATTTCCGCTCAGTTTGAGCTATCTAAAAATGAAATCGGATGGTTTGTTTTCAAACGTCGAATTATATAAAAATGTTGACTAAAAACTAGTTAAAAACGACCAGGAAGCTCCTGTCTGAAATATTGCTTGATAAACTGGCAATCAGGCAATTACGAATTATACAACGAATTATACGTATTTGCAAAAAGTCAGGATAAAGGGAAAACAGATGATTATTTGAGCTTGTTGTTTTTTTGAAAATTTTCTAATGTCTTTTGAAATTTTCAATAATTTGAAAAAACGTGCTTATTACATGCCTTAGGAGTATCGAGCAACTCTTCCTGTATTTGTGATTGCCGAAACTCGCCATAAGTCGACTACCTGCACAAATACCGGAAGAGTGACCCGCAACCATGTGAGTGGCTTAAACCGGATTTCAGGCAAATTTGGACAAAAAAATCAAAAATCTAACAGTTGAGAAGATATTTGATAATGATTCTGAGAATGTTAGCTAGTTTCTGGGTTAGTCTTAGTGGGTATTTAGCGAACCGGGTGAAACCAAATCAGTGGCAAGATTTTGTGTTCATTTTAAGCCCCAGCGAGTTAACTTAAAAGTATTAGAATACTAAAATAATCTGCGTTAAATCAAGGCGTAAGGAGAGTTTTTAACACATAATGACAGAAACAAAATACTTTTTCCAACCAGTCATTTTAACCCTAAAGAGTTTAGAAATACAAAGTTATTTGCTTGAGTTTCAGATCTAAACCACCATTTGTTTACCGCGGTTAATCAGTGGTATTATCAGTATATCTATTTCACAAACAGTTCGAGTCACTCTGAACAATTTTCTTGAATTAGATCATAAAAATACAGTATTCAAATCAGCCATCTACACCTCAATAAGAATTTTATTTCAACCAAATACAGTACTTTCTATTTTGAACTTCTCGGATGATATTTAGCGCTCTGAACTTTGATAAGAGTCCAAACTTACCACGAGAAAAAAGCCAACTCGATGGCTTTTTGGCATAAATGAACTACAATGTATCAAAAATTGTTGTCATTTTTCTCGCGTATAATCATTTTCATATACCCTGATAAATTTTATTCTTTTTAGAGGTTCACAATTGTCTCTTTCTCCGGTATGATCGAACAGTACAGACAGACAGCAATATTCGAATTTGAATATAATTAAAAAAACGAATTGTGATACAGTATTAGTTATTTAATAAGAGAGTGTTTGTGTGAGGATTTTTACCGGAAGGCAAGTCATTCGATCACGGGGCCTCCTCGCACATATCCCCTATTCACACTTTTGTGAATATCCCGGCCCTACTACTTAAAAACACACTTCGTTTCCTAATCAGGGCCGGGATATTCACAAAAATGTGAATAGGGGATATCAGTCAATTTTTTAGCCAAAGTTTGTATATAACAAAATGTTATTATGATATTTTTTGGCTTTTGAAAACAATAATTTATTTAAGCAGGAAAAGCCACTCGATTTGAATAACCATTTTCAGAGAGAACAAAATTAGAATATTTTCGTTAAAATTGAAGAAAAAAGTTATATCTAAAATCTCGAAGTAGGGCCCATTATAAGTTATGGATGTTTACATTTTAGCGTGATTTTACAACAATGAGGTCTCTTTCCAGATTTCAGTGAAATTCTAGATAAAAATAAGGGAAAATTTACTTGAGTCATGAATTATTTATAGTTAATTTTAATTTTTTATTTTATATCTTAAAATCAGCAACAAATCAACTTTCGCGCGATCGTGGATTTACCCAATCACTTTCGGGCAAAGAAGTTTCCGGTTTCAGCCGGTCTACCAGTTTCACAAGAAGTTGGCACAAAAGTGACAAAGATTATGGCACGAATAAAAATAGTTCTTTGTATCGGAGGGTTTTTTTGAATCAAATTGTGGTGACGAACGAAAACAAAGAAAAAGTTGAAGAATTAGACGATTCTGACAGAACCACAAATGCAACCATGAGTCCAGATAGTCAAATTAATATCAAATCAAATGTTGAAAACTGAAAAATTCTGTTATTTTCAAAATGAGTTTTAATAAAGCCAAATAACTATGAACCAAAAAAATTAAAGAACGAATCAAAAATTGCTTGACCCGTGATTCAAAAATGTTGGTTGAAATATTTTTTTATTTACAACAAATAAATTATAAGAAATTATTTAAATATATGAAGTTTCAAATAATATATTCTGGGAAGAAAATTTTCTATACTTTAGATAGGTTAGATATTTTTTGGACAAATAATTTGCTATTATTTGACCAAAAAATATTTTTTGAATTTTCTGCCTACATAAACTATAGTATTAAACAATAATAAGCACTCTTATTGGAAATAACATTGAAGAAATCATTTTCGAAAACATAGAAAATTCTCTTCCCAAAAAATATTATTTGAAACTTAAAATTTTTTTAATAATTTTTATATATTATTTGTTGTAAATAGAAAAATATTTCAACCAACATATTTTTATTATAATTAAATGTATATTCGATTCAGGAGTTAAGTTAAAATTTCTATATTTTTAAAAAATTGCTTTCTACAATACGGTTCGTGTGTTCTAGTTTTTGTGTGGGCGTCACTCGACTATTCAATTGATAGTCACATAAATCATTCGTAGGACTCTTTTGTCCGGTAGCTGATTTTTGCGCGTTAGACCTAATTATAATTATTATTGTTGGTTTATTTGCAGCCTGGGTAAGACCGTCTACAATGATTTAGTTTTCCGTTTTATTAAGAATACTAGTCACAGCGCAAATTCGGTTTAGTAATATATGAACTTTTCTTGAGGTGAACATGTGGAAGTAGAAATTAATGTGAACAGTTTTTACATACTTTTTTTGAAAAATTTCTCATCAATTTATTATTTTTGGTTGCTCTTTACTGCTCCCAGTTTTCCTCTGTTTTTTGTCTTAATCCGTCGTTTTTTTATTGTACCAAAAAAAACATTAGGGTAAGTGGTTTTTTCTAAGAAAAGTACACCTTTAGACTTTTTCTGAGAGAAAAAAAGGGTTAGACTGAAGCACTCCCATGTACCGTTTTCAGCGGTCTTTTTTTTTAAATATGTTCACAAAAATAATCCTTCTTCTAATTCCTACTCTTATGTCTTTACAAGGTATTTTGATGTCATTTTTCATCATGTGACATATTAATATGCAGAATGAGTCATTCTTAATAAAAGATACAATTTATAACGATTGTAAAAAATCAACTAAGTTGCAAAATTATTAAGTCGGTTTTTTTCAATTTTCACTTCATGTGTCTCGCTCCGCCTTCAATTCATATTATATATATATATTATTATATACATATTATTATTATAGATGCTTTCCGCCTTATCTTGATCAAGAATATATTGCATCAGCGTAGGACTTATATGGCGTTTAAATTCTATCTCCATTAAATATTTCTGAATAGTGCTGTCTTCGGTTATTTTCTTACTGAGATTAGAACATCTCTGCAGAAACAGCGTGAATGGCTCGTTAACGCGGCGACTGATTTCCGACAATTTTGCTCTTGCCATTTCTTGTCTTTGAACTTTGGTTGTGGTACCAATTATTTGTGATAAAACCGCCGAAATTTCCTCAGCTGTTTTTTTATCCAATTCTTCACTATAGGTTTTCGAAAAATCTACATCGATGTACGACATCATCACCTCCGATTTCCCATTNTTTTAGAGCCAATTTTTGCATTTCCATTATTTGTAAACATTTTTAAAGCCGCTTGTATAATGGTTATTGGGTGCTGTGAATGCGCCATTTTCTTTCTTTATTTATTCTCTTATGATATGAAAATCTCTTGATGATTCGTTTTTTTGCTTATTGTTCTTATCTTTTAGTGGTCACCAACTGATACAAAAGTATCAATTAGAAATAAAAATTATATTTTGAATTTATTAATTTTGAATTTATTGACAAAAATTAGCGATAAATGAGAATGGTCAAAATTCTTAAATTTTGCCAGAAGTTAAAAATGATCAGTTGATAAAAAATAAGCTGTTGCGGTCAACCGGATGTGTGAGATTTACTTAATTTTAGCTTCCGGCTGACCGTGTTAAATAGGGTGACGCAGAAATCATGTAAATATACAGATGACGCGATTAAGTAGATTTCTGCTTGATAAAAACGTGTTTATTTTTTTTCATGGTGCGTGCCCTGAAGTTGTCATGACTATAGGAAAATTGTGTATTTTCATGTGAGTTCCCGCATAAATTCAAAAATTAACAAATCCTCAAATTGTAAATAAATTCGAGTTCATTTTCATTTATAAAGTTGACTGAAAGACGCAAAATGATTATTTTCAATAAATTTTTTTTTACTGGAATTTGTGTCCAACTTGGCGCAGGTTGGGTTAAAAGTCGGAAGAGGACTTTTCAAAACGTTATAGAGACAAAAATAAATTAATTTTTAGCGGCGACAAGGATACTGTTCCCGATAACAAATATTTTTAGTCAGAATGTTACCATCTATCAATTTCATTCAACTCCATAAGTAGGTATAATTCCCCGGGAAAAATGGTTGAAAACGAAGTTATAAACATAATTTCACTTGAGAGTGATTTGGACTAAATCGCCCAGTCCGCGTCCAGTGGTGTCACCACTGTGGTGAGTAAAAAATATACCGAAATGACCGGAAACCGGTGTTTTTAGCAATGAACTGGTAATTCACCAGTTATTAAGCCTGTAAGAGCTTAGCACAAATTCGCGGCCACAATGAGTCATTGTCAATGACATTTTAGATTTTTAAGTTGATTTTTAACTCGTAGACTTTAGACATGAATCTGTACCCTGACGTTTGTGCGTTTTTTTTTGGAAAATTTTATATGTATTACAGTACTTATTTTTGTGCAAAATTTTTTTAAATCACAAAATTAAACCTTTCATCGTGATCAAAAAAAATTCTAAAACACATTTTTTCTTTACATCATAGCCCGAAAATGATCACGTGACCGTATTTTTAAGGAATAAGGTTGGAAAAAGTTAGTACTGTTTTTTCCAAAAATTGATTTAAGCAAGAAGTGAAATGGTTCTTTAGAAGTTTTTAGACATTTTTCTTCATTACACCAAAGTCCAAACGTCGATCACGGTGCCTTCAAATTGGAGATAAGGTTTTTGGTGAAGTAAACTATAGTTGTCTAATTACGCCGAAAATTTTTTTGGGGCCAATAAACACCTAGATTAAGTTTGAAGAGTTTTAATATAATTATTTCCAGCAACACGTCCGTGATCTCTATTTTCAAAGATAGGACTTTATTCGATGACTATTTAACTTATTTTGGGCGATTATTTGGGTCTGTGATCGTGTATTCGGGATTTA
>SCLH01000306.1:125074-131651 GCA_004367855.1 Oikopleura vanhoeffeni | reverse complement strand
TTTTTGAGGTTGGCATAATAATATCAGGAATATTCACGTAGGGTTTAACAACGAAATATACAGTAGGTGACCAATAGGCTGTCAAGTTTTAGATTTATGCAAAACAAAGTTAAAAATAAGGAATTTTTAGTACCAGTATCGACGATACTGTATCGTGATCCTTAAATAATTTAGAGCAAAAAATTGGCTTATGGCGTTCGAAAATTTTAACTCCATGGAGCCTAAAATGGACAAAATGTCCAAAATTACCGATTGATCTATCAAATAGTATTTTATAGTACAATATTAGTTTCCTCTGTAAATTTTAAATGTTTTACGATATCGTTTACATAAATTTGAAATTCAACATCTTCAACAAGATAATCGTCGGAGTCAGAATTAAAGCTCTCTGTTTCATTATCTTGAAAATGCACCAAATCATTGTTTTATGTTTGACGCATAAAACAACCCAATGACAACAAAAAAATTTTCGAAAATTTTGCGTTTTTTCGATTTTTTTTATATTTTTCTCAAAATTATGTTCAAAAATAACGTTGTTCAAATTTGACCACTAAACTTCAAAATTTCGTCATGCCGATAAGCTATCTTTCTCTTCAGTGTTTTTCAGCTTTCTTTTGAAGGCCTACTTTCGAAAAAATCGAAGCACTTTTTTTCCGGAAATTTTTTCACGTGACCTTGAGAATTTATATTTTTAGTTTTGGGGTAGAAACTTGCCAAAAAATCGCCACTGTAAAGTTTCTATTTGTTCTGAACTAGCTTTTGCAAAATTTTGAGTAATTTTCAAATTTAACCTGGGAGGAGGAGATTTTTCGGGCGTAGTGTCCAAAAAACCGGTTGGTTTTTCGCATGTTCTAGAAAAAATATAGAGCACTTATCGACAAAAACGCCACTGTTAAAGTTTTGTTTACTAATTATACAGGTTATGTCAAAATTAAGGTTTTATTTCAAAAATATAACCTCAGAGGAGTAGGAATTTCGGTTTTGGCTTAAGTCTCCTTGTTTCGCTAATGTGTCTGGGATTGTATTCATGCAAAAAAGTTTTGCCAATTTTTTTTCGCAAGTTAAGGCTAGTTCTACACACTGGCTAATCTGATTATATTCTCGAGGCCCTGTTCGGCTATAGTTATCGGAAGATATGTAAATTTTGAGTGGAATAACTAAGAAATGGTCTTAGGAGTGTTTGGATGGCTTCCTGGCCGTTTTCAACCCACATCTCTCAATTTAACAAAAAGTCATAAAAGGGATATCCTTTTCCGAACAGGACTCCATCTCAAAAACGCTTTACTATTCTCCATAGCGCGTGTCCGAATTCCACTAATGTTGCCTCAGTATTATTTGAATATGATTATAGCAAGGTCTTTTATAGGAACGCCTAATGTTATTCGTGTGTAATCACTCAAGCAATCACTTTATTCTCTTAGAAATCACTTAGAGAACATCCAGTGGATTCGACAACGCTATATAGAGATATAAGCGTTTTTCGAGATCGCAGTTCCTTCGGAAAGGATCACAGATATACGATATCCTTTCGCACTTTTTTTACATGTAGATTATTGGAATATTACTTCCGTAACCGGATAACATTCGATTTTCCAAATGGCAGCCACAAATAAAAACTAATGAATTGTTAACATTATTTGAAAATAATTTGTTAAATATATCCGTATTATTCCCGAACAAGAATAGGGAAATGCTGGAAACTACTACTCTTGACTGTGTCGTTTCCAATCTTTACTGGTCTGTCAACAAACAGAAAATTCAACCACTGACGAATATAAGATATTCTTGGACAAAATATAATGGTCCCAGAAGGTCAAAATTTTACTTTTTAATTTTAAGAAGAATATATTCATGGTAAAGCGTTTGGATGAATTTACAAAGCCCAAATAAATACAGAACATACATATCCATGTACCCGAATTACAGTGATTCAAAATTGCCGGATCTAGCTATTATTAGAACTTAATTTTCATGCAAATTTTAGAAATAAATAGCATATCGTAATTTCGTTGATTTCTTTTATGTAACGATCAGTCGCTATTGATAAAAAAATAGGGTGAAACTATTAAAATTTTGGGCTTTTAAAATATAACTTACCCCGATTGAGCTTTTTAATCGGTTAAAATGCTACACATTATTTCCCTTTTTACAGTCAGTTTAATTAAGGCTAGCACTCAATATTCGGTCTAGCTTGGCTATCACCCAAATCTAACTATGTGAGAAAGGAATATTTTTATTTTTTTAGAGATTATAACATTTTCTTTATCGACGATAATTATATCGTTAACAGAATGTAGTCACATATTTTCTTCACACTATTCATTAAACCAGAGTTACAACAATACTAAGTACGATTCAAAGTTAAAAAAATTTTTTAGTTTCTACCAAAACCCCATTTAGTGGAAAATTTCTCAAAATATGCTATGTTCTATAACAACAATTTATAGAGTCCATGAAATTCATTAAAAAATGCAAAATCTAAAAAAAGAGAGTAAAAAAATTGCAAATAACATCCAGCGTTTAAAAATTATTGATCAAAAAAAGGGCACTACACGAACTTTGCTCAAAAATTCAAATTTATTTACATAACCGAGAATTTTTTCGAGTGGAACGTACCGAGCAAAACAGCTCTGTTTTTCCAACAATTATAAGACAATCCCAAGTGACTTTTTCAAAAACTGCAATCATAAGAAACATTCCTTTAATCATAATCAAATTCATACTTTTATCTGGAGCTTTTTCAATGGATTGAGAAATTAAAATACTCTCAGTTTTTAAAAACACAATTTGATTAAGATTTAAATTACCAAGTATTTCAAACGGTAAGAATTACAGCGGGTTGATTTTTGCATCCACTAATGTATTATAATTTGGACAAATCGAATTCCACCGTTTGATTTGGTATTAATAAATGGAAAAGACGTAGGTATCTTGCCAAAATGATCGTTCTCTAGTCATCGAGGAGCAAAAATCATACATACTTGATGGCTCGTATTTTGATGCTTTTTACATATAATTCGATTTCCAATCCGCTGATTTTGAGATCGAAACATACGTTTAATACGCCGCAAGATAGTTGGTCTTTTGTGTCATTTTTAAGGTTTTGTAATTAAAGGATCCGCAAATTTTTTGTTTGTTTATAATTTCTTTTATTTTAAAAGTTGTGTTGAATGGTTGATCTGTCAGTANTTTTTGGCAATTTCTACCCCAAACTCAAAATATAAATTCTTCAAGGTCACGTGAAAAAATTTCCGGAAAAAAAGTGCTTCGATTTTTTCGAAAGTAGGCTCAAAAGAAAGCTGAAAAAACACTGAAGAGAAAGTTAGCTTACGGCATGACGAAATTTTGAAGTTTTAGTGGTCAAATTTGAACAAACGTTATTTTTGAACATAATTTTGAGAAAAATACTAAGAAAAAAATCGAAAAAACGCAAAATTTTCGAAAATTTTTTTGTTGTCATTTTGGTTGTTTTATGCGTTCAAAACATAAACAATTGATCTGGTGCATTTTTATGACATAATAACTGCAGAAAATGTAGGAGCAGGGATACCCTTAATGAGTTTTTCTTGAAAAAAATCTCTTTAACCAAAAAAGATCTTTCGTTTCAAAATGACCAAAAATATCTTTACGGATATGAGTAGCCCTAATTAATGGGCGTTGGGAAGTGAGGCAGTGTTCGAAGTTTTTTGGTGTTCAATTATTGAACTTCAATTACTTTGTTGACAAATCCCAGGCCTTGTGTATTATTTCCAGTTATTGAATGATAGAATCTGCAAGGTCCAAGGGAGTCTACTCGTGGTGAAAAACATTTATCAGAAATATTCCATCCATTAGGACAAACACAATTACTCTTCCGAACAAACATCTAAAATAAATTATATTACGCACTGGAACCCTTCTGACTAAAACATTTATTTAGGTCGCCATTTTATCTTCAATTTGGACACTTTTTTGTTTGTTTGGCAAGAAAAAATTCCACGCTAACTGGTTCGAGTTAAATTCATTGAAAAAAATCAAGGCATTCGAAAAATACACAAGATATACTGAAAAAATACTTTGGAAAAAGCCAAATTTTAAGAATTTTCTGGTCGTATCTGACATCGCAAGCAAACCTATAACATCATTTTGAATGCAGCAAAAAAGAAGTTTCTACCATATATATAGTTGTCCAGTTATAGCACCCGCGGGTTACTCCTTTTTCTATCAGGGAATCCGAGCCATTTACATTTCAGATTTTAGAATCAACTCTTCCGATTGAGTTCTTAGCTAGCTCAAAATGACCACAAATATTGCGGAAATGCATTTTTTGAAGAAAGTGATTTATGCTTATCAAATTATCTTTTTAAATTATCCCTTTAAAATTATCTTTTTAAAATTATCTATTAAAATTATATTTTGTCACACAAAAATCAATGATTTTGTAGATAGCCCAAAATACCGAAAAATACAAAATTTTAATCTTAAATTTGAAATGCAGGCATATCGAAATCTTTTAAACTGTACTATGGATGGATGTGTAAATCAGCAAAACGGTTTTTTATTACAACCGACGAGTTCAATCTCGAAATTTTATGGAAAATTAAAGATACATAAATCCAACTGGCCAATTCGAGGCATATGTACAGGATACAGCCACATGGTTTACGGACCTGAAACGTACCTTAAAAAATTACTCAAGCCGCTTGTTGAAAGAGGTTCTTACTTAGTTGATAGTCAACTAGCTTTCAAAAATAAATTTATAGAACAAAAAAGAAATTTATAGAACAAGAACATGAAATAATTCCTTTCGATATTGACGCTATGTATCCCTCGATCAACATTAAAAAAGTCGTGAAGTACATTGTAACAGCAGTTTTCCGCAATCCTAGAAATTTTTTCAAGGACAAAGATAAAAATTGACGATTACTTCCACATCCACCAAGAGAGCTGTTTAATCTTTTTTACTAGGAGTCTTAACTAATTTTAATTATTTCGAAACTCAAACTGGAATATACAAACAGGTTGAAAGTGTTCAGATGGGTTCCCTTCTAGCTCCCCTAGTGGCCAATTTATTTATTGGCTGCCTCGAGAGATCAGTTATCAAAAAACTGACAAAACAAGGGGCATATCATCACCTGGCTAAGATACGCCGACGATAACCTAGCATCATAAAACGAGGATCTTTCGACATTATTTGAAATGAAATAACGCCTGGAACCACAATATTTCATACTCGTTCGAAAAAAATGACCGATAAAAAACTAAATTTCTTGTCCACCAACAAATTTTATCGAAAATGGAAAAAATCGAATTTAAACCTTTTCGAAAAGCAGGTTTCTGAAACCATACTCAGTAATTATAAACAATCGTGATGCTCGAAAGTATCTAATCAGCAGTAATGTACACCTACTACATCATGCCGAGTACTCGAGCTCTACACGAGACCTCTTTATACAGGACCTGGAAAATCAAAAGGATTTTTCAAAAAAATGCCTACCCGGAAACCTCATCGACGAAAACTTTTGGCAAAACTTTTTAACGAAATCCGCAAAAAACAAACCCAGCCTGAGGTTACTGTAACATTTTGCATAGATTACACAAATAGCAAAATTGAATATTATCTTAGAAACCTAAGTAAGAAAATAAAGTCTTTCATACCTGAGTTAAACATACGCTTTAAGTATAAAAGTATTAGAGTAGAAACCATTTTTATCAAAAATAGTAAACCAAATACACCAAAACTTGATACATGCAACCGTATCTACCACTTTCGATGTTTATGTAATAAACAATACGTTGGAATGACCAAACGGACGCTCCGTATTAGAGCCACAGAACATAGGACCCCTTCTAGTGCTGAACAAACCTACCATCATATTAATCGGTGCCCAACTAAAAATGTATACTCCCAGATACCTGTCCTAGGACAGATACCTGGACTAGACAGAAAATTTTGAAATTTGACGGCCTCAGGACAGGACAGACATTATCAAATCTTGTGCCGACCCCTGGTGACGGTTATCATCGACGGTAATTCGTGAACGTCTTATCGAGTTTAAAAAAATATTCGCAATGAATTTTTCGACCTCCATGTATTATTAAAAAATTAAGGCTTTTTAAGAAACAAAATTTTACCTTTTCACCATTTTTTGTATAAATGCAAAACGGCTGTTTTCTTATTTTTTTCTCCTTCACTTTTTTGAGCCATATTTTTTTTCTATTTTTTGTTGATAATAATTCATGTAATTTGATTTCTTCTAAAGTTTGACATATTTGTTTTCGGCCATTTCCTTTCCAGGCACATTGACTGTTTCTGCAAATGCACTTTGATGAATTAAAAACAAAAATAAATAAACTCCTTTTTATAAATTTTAACTTTCAAGATAAAATCCACCTATTTACCATTTTTAATTAGCCGTAATTAACTAAATGACAATTTTCATTTCGCGAGTAAAAAAAACACAAACTGTAGATAACATAATTATTTACCAAACTCGGAAGACGCATATATATCCAGAGCAATAAATGAAAGAAAAATGTGGAAAATTTATTTTTTTTATTTTTTATCTTCAATAAAAGTGTCCATACTTGCAAACAT
>SCLH01000306.1:115074-117574 GCA_004367855.1 Oikopleura vanhoeffeni | reverse complement strand
TTGTATTTGTTATGGCTTTTTGTGTAACACGCCTATTGTAGTGGTTCAAACATCAGGAATTCATTTGGCCGTAGTTCCCGGATTTCGTCAATTACATATCGATTATTGATTCAATTCTAAGTATTTTAAATATGTTAACTAATTAGATTTAGCTTAAAGTAAGTTGAGAGTAGTAACTCCCTGCGGGTAAATTAAAATACTTCTTCCTAAATCGTCAGTGGGTTTATCTATGCTCTTTCAGCGTCAATTTATTTTGTCGTGGATTTTGGTCCGTACGTGCCTATACGCTATCGTGGCCGTCTCGAACACCAGCCTAGGGGGGTTTGGGGGTTTCCCCCCCATATAATCGTGCCCTAAACAACCACACAATTTTGGGGGGGTTTTAGGGAGTCCCCCCCCTACGTGGGGCAGAAGCCCACATCGAACTCACCTAGGGGGGTTTGGGGGGTTTCCCCCCCAAATATAATCGTGGCCCCAAACAACCATACAATTTTGGCGGGCGGTTTTAGGGGTCTCCGCCCGTTAACGCTGGGCGAAGCCGTCATCGAACCTTCAGCCGTGTGGTCTGAGGATCTCGTGGGGCTTTCCCCACCATCGATAATCGTGCCCTAGAATAACCACGTCAATTTAATTCGCAGATTCGTTAATTAATATCGATTATTCGTCATTTAGCTATTTAAATTATAGTTGGATTTATAGCATTAGAGGATTTCAAAAAGTCCAACCTAACAACATTATATAATAACGTGCGACTCTGCCGTCAAATATAACAGTACTTCCTTGCTAACTTAGCATCTACCACGTGTTGCTTTCACGGTAGCAATTTATTTTGGAATTTTTGGCTCCTATCGGCTATGGCCTATTACGCTATTCGTGGCCTCTCCAAAAACGCGTAGAATTTCGACGATCGACTTGATCTCGTTCTTTTAATATTCTACGTTCTCNAAGTTCATTAATATCGTCTTTAAAAAAAATCTATAGTCGGGTTAAGTTGGAAATGGATGTACAGTGAAAAGTGTTTTTTTGTATTTTTAACTATAGTTAGTTATGTTTAGAAAATAAAAATGTAAATGTTTGTAAAAATGAACACTTTTATTGAAGATAAAAAATGAAAAAATAAATTTCCACATTTTTTTCTTTCATATATTGCTCTGAAAAAATGTACCAATCTGCTGGACTTATGCCATCCCCTTAAGAAAGTGGAATCGATATGGCAGATTGGTACACTTTTTGAGATCGATATATGAAATAAAAAAGGTGTACATTTTTTCTTTTATTTTTATCATGGATTAAAGTGTTTATTCTAGACTAGAATTTCTAGTAAAAGTTTCTATTTTTTATTTCTTTACATAACTGAGTAACTGTTAAAATATATAAAAACCCTCTTTTCATGGGGATTCTATTTTCAGCTGAACCCCGATGTAACAATTTTATTCAAAATGATTAGGAAACGTAGTGTGTTTTTTAAGTAGTAGGGCCAGGATAGTCACAAAAGTGTGAATAGGGGATATTAATTAACTTCCAACATTGTCGGTTGTACTCCGCTAATAAGTGGGTGAAGCATTATTCACATTGGAAAATTTTTCTCATTATCAAAGTTTTTTCATGTAAAATGGTCAAAAATTACCAAAATAGAGAAAAACAGCTTTTTTGTGGAAAAAATGACCTTTATTTGCGTTATATTATGAAAAAATGTCCTGAATATCGAAAGAGATGACGCCAGGTACAACCGAAATTTTATTGCAAATTTTGTTCATTCAATAAAATTTTCTAAAATTCAGTGCCAAATGACACAAACCAGTGGTATGAAAAAATTAATTATTTAATGTGCGGAAAATTTTCATGATATTTCTAAAAAAGTCGAAAAAAAATAACAAATAAACATTTTATGATTTTTCAAACAGCGTTCAGAAAATATGCAGACATCCATGAGGAAAGTGAAAGTGGCTTTTTTGTTTGTTTTTACCCACAGATTTTAATAATAAAATCGGAAAAATTTGAAACAAAAAATAGGTAAAAATTTTTAGTGCTTTGAATTTTTTTGTAATTTTTTCAAATTCAAAAATAAAAATTCGAACTCAAATATTTTTTATAATACATAAAAAATAATTTGAATGAGCTGAAACCCATTTCATATGATCGAGCTAACTATAATAACTACAAAAAATAGCCAATTAATATATTCGTAAGTTAAATTCATTCCAGTTTGCCGAGTCTATGCAACCTCCTTAATCAACACTCACGGTCACAATCGATTTAATCTCCCGAAGTAGGACGGATTTTGGTGCTCCCGTTCAAAATAAAAAACTTCGAATAGCAAACCTTTTTACATAAATATTTACAAGCATATATTTAATGGGAAAATTCAATCTTGATTTCATGTCATTTGTGGCTTACTTTTAAGTCAAAAAAGGGGGTTTTCAATCGTCAATTGTCGCAAAAGTACAAATCGATGGACCAAATATTACTTTTTTCTGATATTTGAACAAAAATCTAGCAT
>SCLH01000306.1:76131-86650 GCA_004367855.1 Oikopleura vanhoeffeni | reverse complement strand
GATTTTCTTCAGATCGATTATTTTTACTTTATAAATCGTGTTTAGAAAAAACCCTCAAAAAACGCGCGTTTGCTATCGAAGATGTCCAAATTACAGTAAAATTTAATGTCTTTTATTTATTAATTAGAAAACCGCAAAAAACAGTTTTGACCACCATCTGAAATTTATTAAATTAAATTTTATACGATTTTTACGTCAAAATCGAAAATTTAAATTTTTGAAAACAGACGAAAAATAACAAAATTTTAGCACATCGAAAGAAATATTTTTTTTCATGAGTTTAATTTATTAAATTTTACGTGGTGGTCAAGTCGGCTTACTAATTTATCAAGTTTTGGTGTGATAATTTATTTTAATTATGGATTAAAGAGGGCTGCGATGGATTTCTGCCAAACCGTAGTTTCGTTTCAAAAATCATGATTCAGAGTATAAACAAGAGCAAAGGAACAAAACGAGGACATATTTGAAAACAATTAATGGTGGTATTCCCAATATTTTCAGCCGATGATTTTAAAAAAATTAGTTTNAAAAATTTTGAACCAGAAATGAGGAAAATTTTCAAAATATTTCCAAATAGTTTCGACCAAAAATCCCAAAAAAGTGGCATATGATTTTTCAAATAGCATAAAAAAAATATGTGGTCTCCTACGCGAAAAGTTAAAGTGGCCATTTTGAAGAATATTTTTCGTTGATTTGAAACAAATAATGAAAAAAATTTGAACAAAAAATAAGGCATTTTTTTGATAATGTTCGGAACTTTTTTGAGAAGAATATATTTACTCAGTGAAAAGTTTTTTATCAAGAGCCCATATCCGTATCTGTCAAAATGCATCGACCTTCTTAACCTAAAGTTGCGCACGGGAGAACTAAAATCTAAAGTGAAAATGGAATTTACATCAAGGTAGGAGCAGCAAAAATTGACAAGCTTAGATTTTATTTATTATCGGAGCACTTTCAGTTTCTTTGTTGAAATTGACCAATAAAAATTTTTGGAGAAAAAGCATGTCCCGTTTACCAAAATTCAGCATTTTTCGAAAATGTTGAGAGAACCTTGAAATTTTTCTTTATACCTTTTCCGAAAAAATTAAAAATGCAAGCTTACTTATAGGCAATTTCAAAGACGGTTTTTATTTTTGTCAGGGTTGCAAGTGATTTTAAAAAAATATTTTATATTCAAAATTATTTATTGGTAATTCTCTACAATAAACTATATCAATTTTCTTTGCCAAGCAAAATTTATTTTGCCGTTCCGACCTCAATCTTCATGTCATTAAGAAGGATCGTTATGGTCCACTACAGGTCTAACTTATGAATATCTGACAGATGGATATCTGACAGAAAAATTAGACCTGGGAAGAGCTGAGAAAATTTTTAGAAAAAAATTAGTGTCCGAGATTGGATTTTTTTCCATAATGACCAATTTTTTTCAGAAAGTTTTCAGAAATTTTTTTTAAAGGTAGCAAAACTGTTTATTCTAAGGCAACCCCTATTCTAAAAATTAGTATGTGGAGTTTTGTATCGCTCAAATTCAAGTCTAGTGCTTAATGGGGCGGTTTTAAAAAGTCAGTTCTGACCCATAAGAATGGCAAAACTTTTTTTGCATCCGAATCGTTTTTCTGGGTCAAACCCCCCTGAGTCAAAGAATTTGTATCAACTACTGTAGTTCTCTCGTTAGTTCTACTGGTGCGCTCCCTACTTATATCCCCTTAATATCCCCATACTTTTGTGCCAATCCCGGCCCTACTACTTAAAAACACACTAATCAGCGCCGGGATTGGCACAAAAGTGTGATAAGAAGATATGACTTATAAGGAACAATCATTCTTGAAAAGGTTTTAATATGATCATTTGGGAAAAAAAATTATGAGCATTTCAAAAGCTCTCCAAACTAATTCAGCTTCAACCCAAATATTTTTGTAAAATTGTTTTCTTGAATTCAACTTACGAGTCATCTTGACGTTCATTAGCACCACCAATATGATAAATTATATTATTCTGAAGAAAGGAAATGTGACGATGCCTTGCGGTAGAAAAGCGCTCCGTCGTCTTCCACGTTGCCGCCTTTTAAACATTCGAAAATAATTTATTATTAAATTCATATCCCCTATAACACTACGCTTACTAAAAATTATGACTCTTATTATATTCACTTAAAAAAAATGTAATTCATTGAGATTTTTGAGATATATTTTTGATATTTCTATACAGTTTTCTAGCCTTAATTAGCCTTTAAATTAGCTTAAATTGAATCAGAAAAATTGCAATTCCGCGTTCAAAAAACTTTTTTCTAAATGTTACATTTTTGTTGAAATTTTGATGAAATTCAAAAATAGAAATGAACGGCGGAATATCGATTTTTAATTAGTCACGATTAACCCAGAAATAGTATTTTTTTTATTTTATTTATCAAAGAAAAAACTTCATTTGTGCATGCAAATTTACATGTAGAACCCCCTTAAAGTAAAAAATATAATTATTTTAGAAATTTGATGAATGCTTTACTTAATCGTTTGTAATTCTCCATTAAACACAGTCCTTTGTTCTTCTAATCCGTACTCGAAAGTTTTAAGGTTAATGCCCATATATTCTTCTCTGCTGGTATGCATTCGACCACCAAATACAAATAAACGAGATTCTTGATTGGGATCGAGACAAAGTTACTTTGAGATATTTTTATCGTATGACACTGTTTCGTGTCTCAAGATTTTTTACACAATTTTGTGTTTTTTTAATACCTTTTTCCCGCGAAAATAGATAGTTTTACCAAAATAATTATAGTTTTTGGAAATAAGTTATGTTCTATTGACAGATATTATCATATTCACGTTTCAATTTCTTAAAAATCTGACGAAAGTTCTGAGAGCACTGCGGGTTCAAAGGATCGTACGCAACTGGATGTGGAGTCGCGAAAATCTAAAGTTTTAATAACAATATAAGTTTAATTTTTTAAGTAATGAAATAATTTTTCTCAATCAAATAACTTAGCCACAAATATATTTGTGGTTCCCTCTGATTTTTATCTTTTCAAACCTCATAAATACGATTTTTGAATGTGAGTAAAATCAGTGTTTTCCAAATCCACATCCAGTTACGCCTATTTACAGCCTGAATTGTCTCGTTTACCGCCTTTTTTTTATTCTGCAAAAAATGAACCAATCAGATACAGTTATTTCGGATATTGACCAATCACCATTTAGTATTTCTTGCGGAATAAAAAAAACGCTGTAAACGAGAAAACTCAGGCTGTATATCCTGTTCAGAATGAGTTAAAACAAAATCCGGAGAAAGAGATATCAGTGTGGTGTAAAATAGGGAGTTTAAGCGATGGGTTAGTGTAGGGGCGGCCTTTCGGCCAATCAAGGACCGTTATTTTTAAGTCCAGTGCATCCTCATGGTTTTTGTGTTCATTTTATCTGAAATTTCTAACTGAAAACAGGATATCCAAAAATTGAATTTCTTAGAATTCGAAAGATAATTAATAAAAATATCAGATGACCAACATTTTTGCGTGTCTGAAGATTAAATTTCGATCCCATTTTACTTTGTTGGAACTTTCATTTGGAACGGTTACAACAGAGAAATCTCGCAAACTTGCACTTCTCATTCGATTGTAAAAATCTGGTCTTTTTTGTTCTGGCAATCTGCAGAATCGAGCTCTTTTTCTTGAACAAGCCTTCCAAATTTTCCAGTTTTCACTTTTATATTGTTACCCTTATATTTATGCTATAATATCCTGAATCAGGATTCCTGATGCTATTTTAAAAAATTCAGCAGGTCTCAGGTCTGGAAATAACCATTTTTTTCATAAATAGCAAATCTTTTAAATATGTCATGACAAAAGCTTGAAAAAATTAAGCATTTCACATTTAGGTACAAATTAAATCCAAAAGGTCCAATTTGGGACCTTTGGAGCAATTTTACTTGAAAAAATGTCAAAACCAAACAAAATCCTTCGTCTTAAGATGACCAAATAAAAATTCTCTACAAGATGCAATAATGAACTCGGTAAACATTTTTACCTTTTGAAATTTTTTAGACTGAAAACTTTTAATAGAAAATTAAAATAATGGGCGATTGAGACTAATTTTTAGGGATTTTTGCTCAATATTTGTGTTCATTTTGAGCTATTTGAAACGTTGTGGTCCTTAAAATTATAATTTTAACAAAAATCTTAATTGTTCAACTTCTAGAGTTCCTCCGCCAATTGCTAGTAAATTTCCATTGAATAATGCTAGTCTCCCATGATCATGTCGAGATTTTGTTGCGTGAAGCTTGCACCAATTCTTCGACCCATCTTCCCGCGAACAATAACTATCGTTGTTCTCGCCAAAAAAATTATAACTAAAAAATATTACTGAAATGCACTATGAAAAAAAATCGTCACAAGAGGGTAGTCGTCGTGAAAAAAATGATTTCACGTTTTTGTGTAATATTTAACATATTAAGGGGGTAGCAGCGATGTGGCAAACTAGCGTCAATTTAACTTACGAAAATAATTAGTTTGGTTTATTTTTTTGTGCTTGTTATCGTTAGCTGAACCAGAATAAATGGTATCAGCTCATTAAAATCATTTTTTATCTATTTTAGGAAGATTTGAGTTCGAACTTTTTATTTTTGAATTCGTAAAATTTTCAAAAAAATTCAAAATATTATTAAAATTTCACGCATTTTTTACCAATTTTTTTTTTCTAAAATCTGTGAATAAAAACGAAAAAAATAGCCACTTTAACTTTTTTCATGCATGTTTACATATTTTCTGAATGCTGTTTAAAAAATCATAACATGTTCATTTGTCATTTTTTGTCGACTTTTTTTTAAATATTTTGAAAAATTTTAGCAAATCAAGTCCAAAATTTTTTATTAATGCTTTTTCAAATTCTCCTTTAAAAATCATGCCGAATCTGTTGTATTATTGTCTGGTATCTATTTGATTGCCGTATTTCAACCGATGGAAGGGTCAATCGAATATCGTTTTCTGAAGTACTGATAAAATTTACAACACTTACTTGTGACACCGGTTTGTGCCATTTGGCACGCAATTTATCAAAATTAATTTTTTTCAAAAAATCTATATAAAATTGCGGGTGTAATAGGCTACTTTACTTTTTAAAATCAGGACATTTTTCATATTTAAACTCAATTGAAGGTCAATTTTTTTTCCTAAAAAGCTGTTTTTCTCTATTTTTCATGGAAAAAAACCTTTCATATTAAAGAAATTTTTTCATGTGGATAATGATTCTCCCACTAATTAGTGAATTACAACCCGAAAATGTCTGAAGTTGATAAATATCGCCTTTAAAAAAAATTCCACATCGGGTCAAGTTGAAATGGAGTTGTAATAAAAAGTGGTGTTTTGATATTTTTACAGATACTTAAGTATGTTGAGGAATTAAAAATATAAATTTTGCAAGAATGAACACTTTTATTGAAGATAAAAATAAAATTAAAAAAATTTCACATTTTTTTTCTTTCAAAAATCACTCCGAAAAAATGTACCAATCTGCCACATCGCTGCTACCCCTTAAACAAAAATCAAATACTGAAATATAATTAAAGATCAGTGATTGCTTGACCAATCAGGGACAAGCTTCAAAATCGATGGATATTTTGTATTAGAGAGTCCACCGCCCCGTTAGTTTTGGGGATTTAAAATTATTTTCAATTTAATTAACCTCAAATACGTAGAAAAACTTTCGTTTTTTTCAAATTCATCTAGAGTGGCCGCGATTGAAGCTTTCTGTGTTTTCACCGTAATAAAAAAAATCAGAGGAACTGGATATTCAGTTTAGATCAAAAATTATTTGAAAATATTTATGAAAATTTTTAGTCCTTTCTCCTGATTGGCTAAAATCAAAGTTGTTATGTGAGCAAATCTGACACGAATTTTATAACTTTATTAAACTTCCGATCACGGTTCATAATATGGAATTTCAAAATTCAGCCTTTAAGGGGATTGTGGGTGCTTCCAGCAATGTGCTGGGAGAAATAAGCCCTTTTTAAAACTCAAATATAATTTTGTGAGAATTTGTAACAAATTTTAATAACTTTTTTCAAATTTCTCGCAATCACTATTTTATTGCTGATTTAATGCGCGCCATTATTACATTGATTAGGCTTAAAATTGAAATATTGAAACGGGGCAAAAAAATTGTACAATTAAAATTAAAATACTTTTTTAGTGTAATTTTTTGCCTGTGATATAATTTTTTGTAATTTGAGACTATCCAATTTCTGAAATGGTTATTAAATTAATTATTTTTGCAAGCAAATCCGATGTTCTAGAACTAGTTATTCGATAGTAACAAACTTTTTTTTGCTTGCAATCAATTTCTCATACAAGAAAACAATATCGAATTTACACCGCGGTTGAAAATAAGTACTGCAACCCACAATCCATAAAATGTGTTTTTTTAGGCTTTTAAAATCATAAAAATACCTTTTTTTGAAAAAATTTGGAGTAATCGAGATTATTTAGGGAATCCTGTTGAGGTGTTGTGTATTTTCACAAAATTCATGCTAGACATCTAATAAGAAATTTTGTTCCCTAGGGTAATTTACATCACCTCAGCTTTTCAGAAACATCTGATGACGTCCATTTTTAACTAAGCTCGATCGCGGCCACTCTCAATTCGTAACAAAGCCGCTGTAAACATTTTTCCTGCGCTTATATTTATCAAATAATAAATATTATTATATTATACCTGTAACATAATGTAGAATGATCTTCGCGGGCCCTTCCGAAACATAAAATCATTCTCTCAGATTTGTCACCGCCATCTGGCGAATTCATAATTTGACAAGATGGAGAAACAACCCACCAAGGCAATTTACCATTTCTTTTATTTCCACAATTAGATACCTAATTAATGATTCAATATCGGTGCAAAAATTCGGCGTTATTGGCACTATCGGCGATAGTTTATCGGCGATATGACGACAAAATAGTCTATCGGCGATATGACGACAAAATAATTTATTTGTTTATAAAAAAAAAACGCATGGGAATTCGAAATGATGTCATAATCCGAAAAGTTTTCTAAATTTATTAAAAGTTTGAAAATAGGTTCAAAATGAAGTAAAATGCCAATTTGTGTGAGAATTACGTACTCACACTAAACGCAATTAAATGAAGATTCCAAATAGTGAATTCGGGAAATTTAATCATGATATATGACGTCATTCCTAACGCACTCAATAAAATTGTAATTAGACCTCGAACGCCCACGGAATTACGGCGAAATCGGCTCTTTCGGCGATATGGGCACTGGCAAGAATTAAACTTAAATCGTGAAATTGCGTAAGTTTTTTAGCGATTTGGCCAATTCGGCAATACAGGGCCAGCAATGAGGGTTTGCCCATGTATGAGGGAAATTTTACAAATTACGACTCAAATAACAAATTAGAAAACATACTGTATGTCGTAGACTAATTTGAACCATTTCTTAGAAATAATTTCTCTCCAAAAATAAAAGTTTGCCCTCTCATCTGCACTGCACACGAGTGTGCAATTGATCGTCTCTCAAATGCAAAATCTCGAATTTGATTCTGATCCCAGTTGCTAGTTGCTAATATAATCTTAAAACTATTTTTGAAATAAATTCACTCTTAAATTAAAGGATTTGTCGTTGCTCGAATATGTTCGATCACTCCATCTAGTGGATCAGCAAAATTGAATTAAGTTGTGAATATCAACAACGGTGTAGTTGTTGTTATTGGGTACTGATTGTAGACGTAGTACTGGTAGAAGTTGTTAGGGTTCTTGTGTCACTTATTTTTGGATATATTTGTTTGAAACAGATTATCTAATCATTTCGATTGTTAATATTGTCAAAGATTTTAATTTTGGAAACATGTTTTAAGGGCGGTGACCGGAATCCGGTTTAATGATTTATCTTGAAAAATACTAGGGAACTTTCGAGATTTTTTTTTCTTATAATTACTTAAAATTCAAATTTGTCTTTATAAATCACTAAAAATTGAACGGTCGGATCAAAAAAATATTTTTTCAATGTTCTCCTGACTTTCGTTAGAACTGGAATTTCAAAAATTAAAGCATATTTTTCGCCCTGTTCGGAATAAAATTTGCAGGAATAACAATTAAAAAAAACTTTGTCAAAAATGCAAGTTGATCAAGATATGCAGAAAGATCAAGATTCATAAAAACATTGTCACACGAGAAAATTATTAGCCAAGTGCGGACCAATTGTACAATCCTTTTCCCAACCTAAGTCCATCCTAAAAATGCTTACTATCTCTATAGCGCGTGTTCGAATCCAACTAATGTTGTCTCAGTGATTGTCTTGAGTATGATTATATATGCAAGGGTGCTTGATATTGGGACCGCCGAAATTGATCGGTGTGTAAACACTCAAGCAATCACTTAGACAACATAATGAGATTCAACCACGCGCTAAGAGATAGTAAGCATTTCGAAAGATGGACTTCGGTTGGGAAAACGATATCCCACAGTGGCATTTCACTAGTTCCTGTTTCAAAAATTATAAAAATTAATATTTCACATTGTTTAATATAATTTGATTTATATATAACTATATTACTTGAGAATAGAATAAAATCTGAAACGTCGTAAATGTAATCAATTTTATAATAACTAATGGTGTTTTGCAAATACATATTTAGTTGATAATTATCACAATAATAATTATTTGAGTTTGGGTTAATTTTCGATCATTCCTTTTATTTGGTAAGATAAAAAAAATTGGCTATAAAGTGTGAATCGGCTAAAAAGTAAATCGGCTATCAAAATCAGCTAAAAAAGCCGATTTAATATTTAGCCGAATTTCCTATCTTACCGTTTTATTTATATCGATCATGATGCCCGAGTAACTTAAATATCTTATTCCCTATTGTTTTAACAGGCAAATAAGATATTTAAGTACTCGGGCATCATAATGGATATACTTATTTTATTTATCATTTGTTTATGAAACCTTCTGTTTTTTTTAGAATACAGTATTTTTGTTATTTTTGGAGAAACATTTTTTCAAAATTAGTGCAGAAAATACTGTATTCATGAGGTGAGAAAAAATTAATTTTGTTTACTCTGTTTCAAAACTGTTATATTCAGTATCTGAAGAAAGCTCGAATGATCGAAAATTGATACATACTGAAATAAATATTATTGTGATATTTATTAACTAAAAATATAATAAACATCATATAACATGAAATAACATAATATATTTAAAGTTAATTTAATGAGATCAATTTTCTCTAGTAGCAAAGCTTTGAAATTATCTTATCTTAGAAGATATTATTTTCCCAAAGGAACTCCATCTCAAAAACGTTTATTATCTCTATAGCGCTGTTGTTCGAATCCCACTAATGTTTGTCTTAGTGATTATTTGAGTATGAATATACGCAAGGGTGATTGATATTCGAACGTTTAAATTTGATCGGTGTGTGATCACTCAAGCAATCACTAAGACAATCACTTAGACAACATCAGTGGGATTCGAACACGCGCTATAGAGATAAGTAAACTTTTTGGAGATGGAGTTCCGTTGGGAAAAGGATATGATTTTAAAATAATTCCCACACAAAAATACTTCTCTTATCGATTCCTGGTGTCTCTGTGTATATTTCCTGTTTCTCAAGCAAAATTGTTGTAGGTGTGACAGATGTTGTCGCTATACTCAATCTTGTAGATAAATTTTTCTATATCTATACTTCTTCCCTTACTGCTGTGTAGGTGATTCGTTCATAAAAAGTATCTTTGAGGGTTCAAGTAATACTTATTAAAAAGTACCGAACAAATTGTTAACTATGGTAGTTTTTTAAAGGAGGGCCACGGGCTATTGGCACTTTTATGATGGCAGTCCTAATTAACACATGGTGAGACAAAAAATGCAAAACTTTTTGACGGAGAAAAAATTGGGTTGGTGCATGAAAAATATGGTTCTGCGGATGAAAACATCGAGAAAAGGGAAAAAAGGTTTCTTTACGGCAGTTATGAGCCCGTCCCCCGAGAGGCTACGTTAGTTTTACATTTCCGGCTTCACTCACGAATTTTGCATCTTGTGACATTACTTGGTACAATATTGATACTTCGAAGATCGAGATGTTTATTTTGTTTATATTTGGGACCCTGTCCTAATTCCACCCTGCACAGAGTATATTGATAATCGATNAAAAAATAAAATTAAAAAATTTCACATTTTTTTTCTTTCAAAAATCACTCCGAAAAAATGTACCAATCTGCCACATCGCTGCTACCCCCTTAAACAAAAATCAAATACTGAAATATAATTAAAGATCAGTGATTGCTTGACCAATCAGGGACGAGCTTCAAAATCGATGGATATTTTGTATTAGAGAGTCCACCGCCCCGTTAGTTTTGGGGATTTAAAATTATTTTTCAATTTAATTAACCTCAAATACGTAGAAAAACTTTCGTTTTTTCAAATTCATCTAGAGTGGCCGCGATTGAAGCCTTTCTGTGTTTTCACCGTAATAAAAAAAATCAGAGGAACTGGATATTCAGTTTAGATCAAAAATT